>LGRX02034486.1:0-95062 GCA_001247695.2 Cymbomonas tetramitiformis | reverse complement strand
TCTTCCGGAATATCACCGCACCCCCCGCCCCAACAAGTTAAAGATTAAATTAGTGTATACAGAGGTTTACTCGTTGTATAGAACAAAGCATGAAAGCAATATTTCTCATAAAAATAATACAGTCATAATGCAGTGTTTTTAGGCTTCCTAGAGTACTTTCACTGGCCGCCTTCAGGCACAGCTCATCAGTAGGACTGGAAACTCCGAAGCCATAATTGGCTATGTATGCACACAGGAGCAGTTGGCCTGTGTAAAGTTATGCTAGATTAGAGATCAAGAGTTCAGTGCAAGATATGCAGGCACGAAATAAAGGTGACAAGAATTGCAAGTTGTCTCACGTAGGCGTCAGAGATTTCAAGAGAAAATAACGTAAGACAGGCAGTAACCATATGACTGTGTGAATAAGGCAAAGGTGCGAGCTCAAAAAATCCATCTGTCTTACGTGCTCGTAGAAGAAAATCAGAGAACATAACGTAATACACAGTGAAGATCGAGCACAAATAGCATTGTGGCAAGCAAGTAGGCCCAAATAAGCAGAGCCGATCGAGCAGGAGTCACTGTGCAAGCCAAATCACAGTCAGGGAGTGTGCCCCATGAATTCTGAAAACTTTGAAAATCAACTGTCTCACGTAGGCGTCAGAAAATTCCAGAAAGAATAACGTAATAACCATCGTCCCGAGAGGGGTAATCATTCGTATGCCCAAAACAGAAACCAAAAAATCATAAAACAAGTATAATAAATCGAACGGAGCATGCACTTCTGGAGCAGCACTCTCCCGTTTCCAAAGATACCGTGACTCAATTGAGAAGCAGCAGTGACGTGGGACCCTCAAGTCGGTGCTGCCGCACGCGGGTCGCAGTGCGCAGCCAAAAGTCCAGTGCTGTGCTGCCAGCAACTGCAAAGATACCATCCCGTAGCCAGGTCGTCGGGTAGCCCGCTCGGAGCAGTTCCATTTCCAGTTTGGTCAGTGCAATCAGCATAAGCAGTTCGTGTGAAGAGTGACAAAAAATCCTGTGGAGGGCACCGATCAGTGTGATAAACTTACGGGCGCGGGTGCACGTGGAGGCCCAATTAACAAAAGGAAACGCCCGAGGTGTGTCATAAAGGCCAAGGGATCCCCGCTTCTCGTTCTGTGTCATTGGCCGGATACCGCATTGTTGTTCGGCGAAGCTAACCTCCATCCCGCAGAACTCCAGACGGTCCGTGGTGCAGAAGCTCGTGCCCGCACCCCCCGTTTGAAGAACCCGCATCCCTGCAATATAGCACCCGTCACGATACCTGCGCAGGATTCCCCTGATATGTGCCCACTCCACGGGTGTGCCGGTCATAAAAATAACCAGAACGAGGCAGTCATCAGCTTGCCTCATAAACTGCATAAGATTGATAAAATATGCGTCAGCACGTAAAGACTCTGAGAACTCTCTCTCACCATAAGCACAGACCAATCCAGCGACTGAGGGGCTGTCACGTCCACCCATACCAACCCCGCGCGTCTGTCTGACCAGTACTCCCGCAATCCATATAAAGTTGTTACGCAGAGATAAAATCAGCCCATGAATCAGCTTCGAGCGTGTGATACGGACTGCAGTCCTGGTGGGAACTCCCTTCGTCCAGAGACAAACGCCTCGCCGTCCGCGAGTTTTGACAAGGACTGATTGAATAGTGGAGCTCGCCCCCCACCTGTCAACCGTGGCGGTGATCGCTCTGGTGGCCAAGTCGTGATCCACGTTAGAGAATTGGTCTTTCACGTCGAAAGTAGCACCGTACACCCTGTGAGCACCCTTTGCCGCCCTCGCATTAAAGTCAGCGATCCTTCCCTTGAGGCGGTGCGTGCCTCCGAGAGTAAAAGCACTGCCAAGTGCATCCACAATAAAATCAGCCGCTCTGCCGAGCCTGTTCTGTGCGAGCGCAATCGGACTGGAATAGTTCGGCTGGATAGGCCGGAAAAGCTGCATCGCGTTGCACTTGTCCTTAATAAGGACATACAAAGTGCCAAAATAACCGTTCACATCAAACCTGGCGACAGTGTGAAGCATCTTTGCTTTGTAGTCACGGCTCATCTTTTCCAGTACCGAGGCAACCGTCCCGTCGATCTTCTCAAACTGTGCAGCGCTGGTCTCCCTCTCCTTCACCAGGAGCTGAAAATATTTTCGCTGGCACATCAGTCCACCCACCGCTCCATTACGGTCCAGTGGGAAACGTGCAGTCAGTTCACAAGCCGCCAGCGCCAAACGGTACTCATCCACGTTCACCGTACCCAACTGCGTGCATTTTGACCTGCCTTCAGGCACCCCTTGTTCTTGCGCCCATCGCTGCACCGAACCCCGCAGCTTCAGTTGCAACCCCGCCGCCACCTTCATTCTCCTGGCAGCTGTGACCAACTGCCGGCCAAGAGGCTCCACATCCCATCTCTCCTCGTTCAGCGACGCGCGCGCTGCACAAAAAGGTGCATCCCAACTCTCTGAATACGAGGGCCCCTGCTTCAGCCGCCCCCTGAAGTGTCTTCCCAACCTGGCCAGACCCCCAGCCGTCACTGGGTGCTGTCTCTTGGCCGCTGCATTCTGGATAAGCAGCACGTCCACATCGAAGCGTGCCCCAGTCGAGCGGTCCTCGTACCCCAGAGCTGATTGCGGGGCAAGGAACTTGAAGACATCGCGCTTCAGTTGCAAGAACCTGTGGACGAAAGGGATTTTAGTGTAGTCCTCCCAGGCAGGAACAGTGAGAACAATCCTGACCGCCGTCCGCGCTCCACGAGCAGAGTCCACAGCGTGTTGAATCGCCCTCAAAATACAACGTCGGGTGTACAAGGGATTTCCAAAAGCCATCAGCTGCCACCAGTAGCTATGAGCGTCCAGGCCCGCGGCAAAAGCAGTGTCCTCCTCATAAGGGGTGAAGAACACAGTGGACTTAAGATTAACGTCAAAGGGGGTCGCAAATAACTCCGCAGAGAGTGTAAGAACAGAGCGAAGGACATCCTGGTCAGGGTAGGGAAAAATCCAATAGTCACGGGTAATATGATCCACCCAGAACACCATTCGCTGCGCAATAAAGATAAGATACCCTCTCAGTGAACCCGTTGCAACAGTGCCGGACGTTTCCATTGCAGCAAGACGGGCTACAAGTCGCTTCATTCGGGTCCATAAAATACGCATCACAAGACAACTCCCACGCTTCACTGTGAACCAGACAGTCCACCGCTCGATAGAGGTCGCCACACCTTTCACCTTCTTTGCCAGAAGCGTGCGCTCTGAGCTCTTCACCGCGTTGTAGTTGCATCCCTCCACCTCGAAGAGCAGCGGAAGGATCGCGTCCACCTTCTCATCCTCGCATTTCGTCGAATATCCGGCGAACACGTTGACATAGTCCAAGCAGGCTTCGCGGGCAGACTCCTGGTAATCGACACTGAAGGCTGGGGTGTCTTTGAGGCTGTGTGCAAGCGGGGCGAGGACCGTGTCGCTGAGGTCAGTGGTTCTCGCACAAACGTGCCCTTCTTCGTCTCTGGGCAAACTGGGTGACGCTGTGTGGCACATGCACGGGGGTGCTGTGGTCCGAGCTGCCAGCTCCCTGAAGTTGCAGAAGGTCGAGTCGAGCTTCCGTGTACGCGTCTGTACGACAGTAGTCCTCCGAGTGACAAAGTTGTTGACGCGCCAGCTCAGTTTCAAATGTCGAAGCGCTGCTCGAGCCAGGCTCTTCACGTCGATACGCTCCCAGGTCGTCGCCGCCGGAACTCTAAGAACATAGACACCTCGCAGTGGAAAGCCGTGAGTGCGGCTGGCGGCTAGAGCTACCTTGGCTCTCAGTGAGGCGCGTTGCTGCCAGTTGAAGTACGAGCGAATAGCCTCAAAAACTCTGACCAGTTGTTCCAGAGTAAACTTAAATAGCACAGGGCAAGTTGCAGGTCGTCTGATAAGGCCCTTGACCACCCAATTGGCCCAGCGATCGCGCGAAAGCTCATAAATCTTCTCGAAGACCACTGCAGCGACATTATGTTTAAGCTGCTTCGCGAGCTCGCCCAACTTCGAGGAGATCTTGTCGCCAGCCGCCCAGGTAACTGTGCTCTCACTCTTACCGAATTTAGTTCTCACTGTGTCCCAGTCAGAGCCGTCAATCAGGCCGCGTACTGATTTCAGAGAGTTCAAAAGTAGGTCTCCATTCTCAAACTTGGCCAGCCAGGTCATAAGATTAGTGCCGTTCCATTCCTCATTATACCATACAGTAAGGGCCGTCTGCCCTTCATCATAAAAATTGTTGCCCTCGCCTCGTGCCTGCAAGGGTCTGCGTGTGCGTCCTCTAAGGTGGGCAAAGGATCGCTGTTTCTTCTTAGTGGGTCCAGATCGCTGTCTCCGAAATCCCTGAGTGTTCAGAGTATGATTCGGGTGTTGCGTCAAACGGATAAGTCTTAACTCCGCAGTGTCGGTGTCGGTCTTGGATCTGAAGAAGGCGAGTGGTAAGCATACATAATTAAAAATACCATAGGATCGCAAGAAGCCATAAAGTTTACGGGCTCCTCGTTTACTCGGATTTTGTGTCACTTGCAGGTGCTCCAGCGATCTCCTCGTCACACCGTTCCAGGATTTCCCAACATAGCTCAGTGACGTCCACGGCGACACAAGTACATAAACTGCAAACCGATCTTCTCCCCGATACCACTTCATTAAGTCCTCCGTCGTCATACAGTCCCAAAAAGGTAAGAAACGGCGTACCCACCATCGTGGTCTACACCCGCAGAGGTGGAAAAAAGTTAGCGCCTGAAATTTCCAGACTCGCATAAACTTGTTTTCCACATCTTCAGCCATTAGGTCATTGCGCCAGTGCTCGTCAAATAGAACAGATCTCAAAGTTTCCAGTAGTTCCATTAGACGGGCTGCTCTGCACTGGCGCGGACCATATAGCTAGAATTTAAAGAAGTCGAGGACCCCTGCATTATGCAGATCCACGACGTGATTGACGATAGTCCGTCTCTCGAGTCCACCCCTGGGTTTAGTTTCATCCCAGCCTTGAGGAATCTCGTTGAGTGCACGTAGAACATCGACGAGTCGGTTCATTCCTGCGACCCCCTTGAATTTCTCATTAACGTCAGCGGGTGTGGTGGTAACAGGATACACCCACGATCGATCTTCTTCCTCCTCTTCTTCGTGTTCTTGTTCTTCAGCCAGATCCTCCACCTCTGGAGCTGGCGTTGCAGTTCTGCCGCGTCCACCTCCAGCATTGCGCCCACGCCCTCCACGTCCACGTCCTGCATTCTCCGCCCGGAACACACGTTTACGTGCAGTAGCTGGAGCGACCGCAGCTGCTGCTTTGAGTGCCGCCGCCCACACCGATGACGAAAAGTGGGGACCCAAACTCCTGGAAAAATACATGAAATACGGACCGCTGCTACAACTACTACGCAGACACGGATTTCGTGCCAAACTTCATGTGTTTGCAGTGGGCAGAACAGGCACGGTGTACAAACACAACCAAGACATACTCGAGCAACTTGGACTCAACAGAAAAGAGGCCACACAAGCGCTACAGAGAATACATGACCTAACGGTAAACTATGCACACAGCACCTACCAGCTATACAGAAGACTCAGACAGGAAAAGCAAGAGAAGGAGAAAGATGAGAACCACCCAGTATAAATTGTCCCATTAAGGCCGCCACCAGTGGCGGTCCGGCCCAGAGTAGGGCCGGGGAAATTAATTTACTCATACGCCCGAAGGGCGTGGTTTTTTTTTTTTTTTCTTTTTCTTTTTCTTGAGTGCCGCCGCCGTAGCCGCGCTGGCGGCTGCTCTTAATCCGGTGATCTCCGCTTGTGCCGCCTGAAGCTGTGCCTGTAACTGTGCTGTAAGCAGCGACCTGGTAGCTTCTGCATCTTCGTCCAGTTTTCGTTTAATTTCATCCAGTTCTCTTTTCTTCCTTTTCTGTTGCTCACGGCGGCGCTTGTATTTCTCTGTTTCAGGGGAGAGAACTTCATCGTCGGAGTCCGCTGATTCGGTGGTCTCATTGGAGCGTGAGAGCCTGTCACGTTTGCCGGTTCGTGACTTTGACTTTGATTTTGAAACGGAAGCGGACTTCGACGCAGAGCGGGATTTCGTTGCAGGTGTGTCCCCACGTGACTTACTGCCTGTTTTTCGTGGTGTGTCTGGTCGCTGCTTGTCAAGAGCTTGACGAATCGCCCGCTCGTGTTTGAGTTCCAGGTCGGCACTCATTCTGTGCATCTCACTTTGGTGCAACTGATCACGGAGTTGTTGTGTGATTCCAGGCTTAAACCCGCCGCCGCCAAACTGATTCTGCTCCGGCGGCGCACCCCAGTTCGGTACTGGTTGAGCCTGATAAGGCTGGGTAGGTGGTGGTTGGAAGTGATTGGGTGGTGGAGGATATGGAGGGGGAGGCGGCTGAGTATGCTGCTGTTGATTAGGCTGTTGAGAATTCCGATTATTGTACTGCTGCATTGACTGGGGATAAAAAGCCCCTTGTGCGTGATTAGGTAGACTCATCGAGAAAAGAAATCGAGTAACCACCAGTAAGGGATCGTAAGATATAAAGAAACTCCCACTGTACTTAAAAACCAGCAAGTTGAGAAAGGTACCGAAAAAAGATTCACCCTTTCTGTCAATACACTGAGTCGAAGCAACTACCTCTGCACAGTAGTGTTAGAGCTCAGGGTGGTGTAGTTAAAGATTAAATTAGTGTATACAGAGGTTTACTCGTTGTATAGAACAAAGCAGTTGATGAAAGCAATATTTCTCATAAAAATAATACAGTCATAATGCAGTGTTTTTAGGCTTCCTAGAGTACTTTCACTGGCCGCCTTCAGGCACAGCTCATCAGTAGGACTGGAAACTCCGAAGCCATAATTGGCTATGTATGCACACAGGAGCAGTTGGCCTGTGTAAAGTTATGCTAGATTAGAGATCAAGAGTTCAGTGCAAGATATGCAGGCACGAAATAAAGGTGACAAGAATTGCAAGTTGTCTCACGTAGGCGTCAGAGATTTCAAGAGAAAATAACGTAAGACAGGCAGTAACCATATGACTGTGTGAATAAGGCAAAGGTGCGAGCTCAAAAAATCCATCTGTCTTACGTGCTCGTAGAAGAAAATCAGAGAACATAACGTAATACACAGTGAAGATCGAGCACAAATAGCATTGTGGCAAGCAAGTAGGCCCAAATAAGCAGAGCCGATCGAGCAGGAGTCACTGTGCAAGCCAAATCACAGTCATCAAATTACACAACGGGCCCCGGAAATACTGAAAATACACTTTGGTCTCCTTTTGGTAAAAAATGCACCGAGACGTATCGTCCCCGCTCAAGTCCAAATCCAATTCAGGTGACAAACAACAAGTGAAAATACAATGACGCGTCCTTCTTCCGGAATATCCCCGCACCCCCCTCCCCGACAAGTGAACTTACACAACGGGCCCCAAAAACACTGAAAATACACTTTGGTCTCCTTTTCTGAAAAATTGCACCGAGACGTATCGTCCCCGCTGAAGTCAAAATGCAATTCAGGTGAAAAACTACAAGTGATAATACTACGACGCGTCTCTCTTCAAAAATGTTGGTATTTTTGAATACTGCAACCGTGCATGTTTACAAACCTGCATAAATATAAGTGAAAATACAAGTTCCCATTTTGCCTGGCAAAATAATACAACTAGGACTCCATTCGACATCGATGACAACACAACCACAGCCCAGAAATAACGGACACGAATCAACCATCAAAAGATTATATAACAGGGACCTCCCCCGTCATCGATGACAGTGCAACCGTTTTTGTTATAGGAATAACACGGCGACCAAGATTACTTCCCCCGTCATCGATGACAGGAAATACCAAAGAAGTTATACTTCAGATTCACTTCTATTTATTTGTCAGAAAACACTTTTAGCCGAAGTTACTTTCCCCGTCATCGATGACAGCACATACCTAAAAAAGTTAAACTTCAGGTTCCCTTCTATTTATTTGTGAAAGTACAATTTTCTCTTCACCTAACTGAACAAATAACAGGTCGAGTCTAACACTTATCCCTCAAGTGACATGCCCGCCAGACTTGAAGATATCATCAACATCGCCTGACAAAAAGTCTCTTGTTGGATCTCCATGCCAAAGAACGCACGTCTGGCGTGTAAGGCTCCAATTCCTGTGCTCCCTGTATACACAAACTTCGACTACACTCAGGATATTTGACAACCGTCATCGATGACAACCGTCATCGATGACAAAGTTTCCAGCAGGCGCACATGCCGAACAATAAGAATGACTGAACTTTGGAAAACACAATACGTCTAGCCGACATTGCAAACGGGAACTTGTTCCACATGCAAACTCCTTTCATCACAATACAAGCCGGCATGCAAGTCGATTAGGAAAGCAGAACATACCGGTTCCCATGAACGGATCCATCACGAGCTGCCCTGGCAAGTACGTGTACCGCTGCACAAGCATATTCATCATATTTGGGTCTTTCTGTCCGTAAACCAAAGCCTTTCCAGACCTCTCACACTTTTCTTGCTTAAACGCTTGGCAGCCAGTCAGTGAGCAGTTATGTTTCACCGTGGTTGATGACACCGTCTGCTTGAAAGCCTTGTTCATACGTGTGAACTCATCGTCAAGCAGGTCCTCAGCTACCATGAAATCCTCCCGCACCTTCTCGTCATCGTCGCCCGGCGCCACATCTTCTCCACGCTCCTCCCGAACGCTTTCCTTCACCGTGTTTAACAAGTTTTGCAGCAACGTTGCCTTCTCCTCGTTCGACGGGCAAGTCAGGATGTTCCCGGTAAACGAAGTCGACAGGACGTCGTACTTGTACTTACGGGTGAGAATGTATTTGTGACGATCTGAAACTTGAGGTGTAAAGAAAGCTTTCCAATCCATCACGAGTTTAGACGGCGTTCTTGCCAGGCATGTGTACCAGATTCCAGAGGAGCACGGAGTATTGCTCCTAACCTCAGCAAGCCTCAGCTGGGAAAATGTAATGCAACCTGCAGACAGTGACAACAACTTCGTCATCGATGACGAAAAATACTGAACAAAATATTTCAAACACGAAATAACTAAGTAAATATGAGTCTCATATTGTCATCGATGACGATATTTTCAGATATGCTATACTACCGAAATAATACAGAAGACATCATACCGGGAAGGTTCACAAAACCACTGAGATTGCAGTTCTTCGATTCTTCTTCTATTTCTTGAAGCACTTCAAGTGTGCCCATCACCGTGAACACGGTGTCTCCGTCCGGCCCGCCTAGGTCCACAGCTTTCTCGTACTTGTCCATGCTACCGTTGTTATCGGCCACTGAACCAAAGATTGCCTTCGTTGCCACCTTCCAGTCGATGTCAGTTGGGTACCCGGCTTTTTCACTGCTTCCCCAAGGAACGTCCGTGATGACCGCGGCCACACCAACCCCCTCAAAGAACACAGACAGCAGCTGCTTCGTTGCTTTCACCGCGTCACAACACGCCAATGTCACCGCGGGTACTCCCGCGTAAGTGAGAATCTCACTCTGAAAAACCCAGCACTTGGTCTGCTCAGCACCGATGGCGACCACGGTCGCTTTGTAGTAGATAAGGTGTAAGGCCTTGGACATCTTTTCTTGACAAGATACATAGATGTCACTACGACTGTAGCCAATAGGCTTTCCCTCCAACGGGTTAGCAACCAGGAACTCCAGGAACTCAATCTCCTTCATCCCAGGCTTTCGGGCGTCCCACGTAGAACCATCTCGCTTGGTCAGCTTCTGTGCTAGGAGGCAAGCACAAGAGCAAGAAAAACGGCTAAGTATAAAACGCAGGAGTACTCAGTACGGAGTACAGTAGGACCGATCAGAATGATGTTGATGTGAGGTGCCTAGACTGTTGTACGGAGTACTCAGTACAGTTGAGTTATGGAAAGAGTTCCTGAATGTATAAGAACTCTAAGAGTAACCCGTTTCGGGGAGATGAACTGAACTGAAAAGTAAAACATAAAAGTAAAGAGCCGTAACTGCTGTATATTGTGTATTGAAAGCATGCACTGATAGCAAAAGCATAACTATATAGATTTACGAAACCGAAGTCTTGTAGTTGACCAAGCGTAAGCATACCTCGTGCGGTCGTTTAATAAGTGTAGAATAGTATAAGTCCGAAACCGTAAAGAAGAGAAGAAGTCAAGGTGTAGACTCCTACAAAATGGTAATTAGTTCGTGTTTTCACGTTGCTTCCTTGTCTTTCTTGCGCAAATTCTGATCAACCCGCCCCGCCTTGTGCGATTAGTTAGCGAGTACTTGCACTACGAAATCGAGAATGCCTGTGCTCTCGTTCTTGTTGCGCGGTGGTGTGTGGGATTGATGGTTCCAGGTTGCTTGGAGCCGCGTCGGTGTGGAGAAATCTAGCTCGACGACAATCTTTTAAGGTGCGAGCGTTGCCTTAGTCCTAGCACGCATACACGCATAGCACGCATATCCGTGCTTTTGGGCTCGCAGGTGCGGGGAAACCAAATCGCCTCCGTTTTTCGGCAATTCCGACCCTTCGCGGCGGAAGCGCTGCGCAAATTTTTCAATTTTGCGTAAGCCTTTGCTGAAATTCGGGGTTGGTTCGGGATTTCCCCTACCTTTAATTTGGCCTTCTAGTCCCCCCTATTCGGGAATCTCCGCGCTTCGGCCGGTGTGCTTACTTGTGCTCGCGCGCAAGTGGCGTATTCCTGGGATCGGGTGCTAGTTGCCACGTGTGTCGTGTACACTTTCGGCTTTAGCTAAATTGGATCTCACGCATAGCACGCATACTATGCCCATGTATTCAGATGAAGAGGAATGCCTCGGTCGGTCGGGCCGGCGTGGGGGGGGTCGGGCCGGCGCCGCCCCCGGCTCAGCCGTGGGGTCCGGTCGGTCGGGGTCTCGCGCTGCGGGCCTGTCGGTTGGCCCAGGCTCTGGGGAGTTCTGGGGCGCAGCTGGCGGGTCAGACAGCCGGGATTGGCGCTCCCGTGAGAGGAGGGGGGGAGTGCGGCGCGCGCTTGCGCGCCAATACGGCGGTGAGGCCCTCGAGGTTACACCGGCGCGCACGCCCCTGAGAGCCCCTCCAGGGTTGTCTGGTGGGCCCCCCAGGGCCTCGCCACCAAAAGCCCCTTCACCAGCGAGGGTCAGTGGAGCTGAGCCAGTGTCCGAGCTCGCATTGAGCTCGGCGCTACGGCAGCCGGCGCGCCGGAAGCGTGCGTCGCCCGAGGCTCCGGCACCGCCGGCGGCAGGCGCCGGCTCCGGGTCGGACTCGGACCGCTCTGCTAAGGGGTTGAACCCCTCGGCAGCTCCCTTCTCCCCACTCCCTGCGTCCAGCAGGAGTGCGAGTAGTAGGGTCGTCCGTCAGGAACCGACGTCGGGACCGGCAGCATCCTCCCTCTCTTCCCTCGTGGGGAGCGAGCAAGGGAATCTCATCAGTGCCCCAGGGCGCTTTGAGGTTTACCGAGCCAGTGACTGGAGTCCCCCGGCAGAAGGGGAGTCTGATGATGTCCGGCGCCCAGAGCAGCTAGACGTCGTCCAGTCACGGGGGCGCGAGTCTCGCATCCAGCCCAATCCGGCTTGGCGAGGAGAGCGACGTCAATCCATGCTCGCATTGGCCCTCCGTCAATGGAGCACCTGGGCGCTGAATTCAGCGCAACGACGTGCGAGAGTCTCCCTGCCATCTCGTCAGCGCGCAACAGCGCGGCTTGCGTGGGTCGCATGGAGGGCCAGGACGGACCAGTCAGCGCATCAGCGCGAGCTCCGGCGCCTGGCATTCCAAGCGTGGAATGACGTCACCCAACAGGTCGCCCAACTTCAGGGCCTGTTTGACAAAGGCAGTCGGCGCCGGGTCGAGTCCGCTTTCGCAGCATGGCGCCAGCATGTCGTCCAGACACAGGGTCTGTGGCGCAGAGGCAGACGTCAAGCTGGAGCAGTCTTCATGGCATGGCACCAGCAGACGATGCTCGCCAAGGAGAGGAGCACCTGGTGGGTTGGAGCCCGGAGACACCGGATGACCCAGATGGGCAGGAGGTGTCTTCGCGAGTGGCGCCGGCTCCCCAGGACGACCCCAGTCAGCTCGGACTCGTCCCAGGGAACGAGTGCTCGGCGTCCGGTAAGGAAGGCGGGAACCTCATCCGGTGTCAGCTCTTGCTCGGATTCCGACCAGAAGTCCATGTGGCAGGACATCCGTCGAGGCCTAAAGCGCCTGGGGAAAGACCACCCGCTGTCAGGGCTAATGTGGTTCCAGCTCGAGGACTATGGGCTCTCCGAGGACGGCGCTTATCGTCTGGAGATCCACCAGCAGTCAGTCTCCGAGTCCAGGGTGTTGATGCAGCAAAAGCGCGAGGACCCTCACAACTCCCTTGGGAGGTGTAGATTCTCTGTCTTTGCCATCAACGCCGGCAGACCAGGGGAGCTGGTACGCCAAGGGGCGGACCTCCAGGAGGTAAGGAGAGCGGTCGTCGCGGCCGTCAGAATGAGCGGCCGCACCCGGAAGTCACACAGGGGTCTTAGGAAGTCAGGTGCAGCACCTCCGAGTTCCGCAGCCCCCGGTGGGAACTGGTCGAACCGGTTTGCTCCCCTCTCGTCCTCATCGGAGGAAGAGCATCCCGCGGAACGTCCGAGGCCCAGGACTCAGGCGCCTAAGCCGAGCAGCCCCAGTCGCCCGGTGCCTCGCACCCGGAAGCCCAGTCGAGCACCATCGGCCCCGCACCCCGGTCCGACTTCCTCAGGGAACACGTCGTCGTCCCCGGAGTCCACTTCGAGCAGGAACAGTCAGGACCTGCAAGAGCTGAAGGAAGCCTGGCAGAAGGAGTCGCAAGCTCGGGAGGCAGCTGCCGAGGCTCGCCTGGAACAGCTGTCTCGGCAACTCCAAGAGAGTCAAAGAGCTGCCGAGGAGCGCAGGATCTCCGATCAGCGCGCTGCCGAGGAACGCAGGGTCTCCGAGCGACGCGCTGTCGAAGAGCGCTGGGCTGCAGACCGGCTGGCCGCAGAAGCCCGGGAGACTGCCCGGCAGTTGGCTGTCGACGAGAGCGTCGCTCAGCAGGTAGCCGCCGAGGAGCGGCGAGCGGCAGCTGAGGCCCAGCTGGAGGAGAGGCTGCAGGCGGGCATAGAGTCACAAGTCCAAAGGCTCGCCCTGGTTCAGGCTTCGCCCCCAGGGCCCGTGGAGTCAGACGCTCGGGGGCCCTCAGCGGCAGCGTCGAGTCCGGTTCAGGAGACGCCCATCTCCCGAGAGGGACATGAGCTGGTAGAGCCGACTTCCGTCGTCACCTGTGACGTCGAAAACCGGGACGTTCAAAGCCCTCCGGAGGAGTCGCGCGCGGACGTGACAGCGTCTCCACCGCACTCATGGGACTTTATTTCCCTTCCTATACGGGTCTGCGACGCCCTCCGGAAACACGTGGTCGGGTATGCCAACTCGGGGATCGACGCCCAGCGCCTGTTTTACGACGCTGCTCGTAGGTATCGCGCCCTTGGTCAGGTCGCCGGGTGCTTACACCCTTCCAACCAGATCAGGCAGTGCCTGAAGGCAAAGTTCTCGGACGAGAACAGGGTCCTCGGGGCCCAGGTGATTCACAATCTCACGACGGCCTTGGCGTCCGTCGCAGAGAGCTGCGCTCGATGTGGGTGCGGGCACGAGGAGAGCCCGGTGCGTATGTGGGCGTGTCAGGCAAGCGCTAAGAGAAGTGTGGTGGCGTTCATGAAAAAGGTGTACCTGCCGGTGTGTGGGTTTTGCGCCGCGGACGTGTGGCCCGGTGCTTTCGACCACTTTCCGGCTGTGATGCCACCTCCGATTCCTAAGGCGGCAGACACGCCGGAAGACGGGGGGGGATGGTCCCTCAACTGGAGCACTCGGAGCCAAACGAGCTTTCGGAGATGCCCGGTGCCGGCAGTCATGGTGGTCCTGGTGGCTCGGGGAGCGGTGACCCTGGAGGGCCGGGAGGCCCGGGGAGTCCGGACGAGGACCCTGGCGGCGATGGCGAAGACGGGGATGGCGACAGCCAGTTCACCTTCTCGTCCTCCTCTCGTTACAGGGAGCCCCGGAGCCATTACAGTCGTAAGGACGAGCAGCACGCTCTCAAGGAGGCCACCAGAGCCATGGAGAAGGCAGTGGACAAATACCACACAGAGGTGGAGGGGTCGTCCCACGTCTTTGGTCGGCTCCTCCGATTTGTTCGGCAAGTCAGGGAGGGTCGGGAACTGGAGCCGGTGCGCTACGCCATGGAGATGGCGCGTCTGGGACCACTAGAGAGCGGGGGGGAGGAGAAGGTGTTGTCGGACCACTCCCTGCTGTCAGAAGTGGCCAGACACTGCTTCGGCAAACTCAGTGTTGACGGAGGCTCGGGAAGGTAAGAACCTCACCCTGGACGTCATAGTGGTTCCCTTGGCGCAGCTGGTGATGCCCGACAAGGGGGAAATGGCGTCGATCGGTCCGTTCCTGCGTCGCGTGCGTCAAAGTCAGGACAGACAGACTCGCACGGTCCGCGAGTTCTGGGACGGGGTGCACCTTGCTCACGACATCGTGAGGATGCTGGCTGCCCACGAGCTCACCTCTCCGGTGCCGGAAGAGGAGCTGCTGGAGATATTCCTTACGGGATTGATACCGGAGATAAGGAGGAAGGTCTTCCTTATAGCCGAGAGGAAAGGCGCTTCGGTCCTGACTCTGAGCCGGACGGCCAGTAAAGGCCGCCACGAACTCCTGACTTGGGCCATAGAGGCCGAGCGGGAGTTGCGGCAGAGCCAGGATAAGACGAGCCGCTCGGTCCAGCTGCTGGCCCACGTAGATGTCACGGAGGAGCTGCTAGCCATGGCGACATCCGCTGGCGCTCCGACACCCACAGGGCAACGACTCGGCTCCCCAGAGTACGAGGGCTGCCGTCTGTGCAAGAGCATGGACCATTATGCTCGCGACTGTCCGCAGGCGAGCCAGCGCCCGAAGGAGTGGGCCAAGTGCCTCCTGGAGGACACCCTGGCGTTGATAGGGGACGAGTCGGTGGAGGAAGCTTTGGCTGCCATCGGTTTGGATTTTGTCCAGGAGGACGCTCCCCAGCCCGGGGCGTCCTCCCCGCAGTAAAGGGCGCGGGCCCCGTCACTGCGGGGTCAGGGGGACAAAAGGGCCCCGCGCCGGCGTCCACAGCGATGCAGGTGCTGCATGATAGGTGGAGAAGGTGGGGGAGACACCTTAGTGGCAGCGCCAGGCGCCACCTCAAGAGCCAGAGTCGAGTCGAGAGGTATGAGCAGGAAGGTTTAGACATGCTAGCCGCCACCCGCACGGAAAGCCCAGAGCCTCCTGAGCGGGAACAGGTCGAGCAGCGCGTCCAAAGAGAGCAGGCAAACTTCTGGAAGTCCGCCAGAACCCCAGCAACCGCCTCAGTTCCGCGTCCCGAGGAGCCGTGGGAGCTGCTCTGTTGGATCACCGGTGCGGACACCCGGGGTAAAAACCGGTCGAGCCACACAGTTGAGCCACGGGCAGTCTACCAACAGCACCTGGAGAACCTGGGGTCGGATGTTGCGAGAGTTCGCGGGCACTGGAAGTTCAGAGCTCAGCGTTTACCCCCCAGAGTTAGGAAAGCCTTTCAGGCCCAGCAGCCAAGTGCTCGCCTGCGTTCCGCCATCAGGGCGCTAGAAAGGTATCTAAAGCTGGAAGAGGCAGAGGTCCGGCCGGTCAAGTCCCTTGCGCTTTGGAGGGCAGGGCAAAGGCGGATGAGACAGAAGCTTGGACCCACGACTAGTAAGCCCCAGTTGAATCGAGAAGAGTTAGATAAGCGCTTGAAGCGGCTCGTCAGGGTGCGCGAGTTCAATCGCCGACGCAAAGCCATCTTGGATCAGGAGTTCGGACGGTTTGTTCGCGTTGCCAAACCCAAGCCTGCCGAGGGAGAAGAACTCTCACCACCAGAGAGAACTTCAAAGCCCAGTCGGCCGTGGTTGACCCGAAGCAGGGCTCGCCAGGCTTTGGGCCCGAAACGCAGACCATGGCTGACTCCTCAAGACAAGGCGCTTCGAACCTCTCGATTGCAGCGCAGGTACGAGTTGGAGGGTAGGGACCCGGCTTCTACCTCAACAGAACGCCAGGCGGACTTCCACGCCTTCGTAAAGGAGGAGTTGGAAAGGGAGAATAGGGAACTTCAGCAAGACAATGAGCTGATGCACCGGGACGAGCAAGTCAGAAAGCACATAGCGGCTAAACTGGCTGCAGCGTCAGTCCAAGTCGCGGTGTCCCCACCAGACTTCCCAGAGCGCAGCGCAGTTCAGAAAGCAGTCGCCATCGGCCTGCTAGCGGACGCGTGTACTTACTGCCTCCCGGACTGTGACTCCGACGCAGAAACGTCAGTCACCCGCCTGGACTGCATAATGCAGGACGGCGATATCAGTCCGAGCTGGTGTGAGTCCCTGGCAGCGGTGTCCTCGATGGGAGCGCGCCCGAGGAGTTTCGACAGGCACAGTCGCACACCGACGTTGTTGCTGTTTTGGGCCTGGATTGCGGGCGTCAGAGTCAAGGTGTTAGTGGATTCGGGAGCATCCACCAATATCATCGCAAAGAGTACACTGCAGAAGCTCTCCGGCGTCAAGCCGGTGCGCCACGAGCAAGCCATGCGGGTTCGAGTGGCTGACGGCACCACGTATGATGCTAATTCCTGCATCAGGCCCAAGCTCCTTGCTGAGACGTCGAAGGGGTCTTACGGCCAGCAGGTTGAGCTTCGGGTAATGCCACTCGACCTCAAGGTGGACGTCATCCTGGGGGGTCCTTGGCTGGCGAACCTTTCCCCGGTTACGCTGGATTATAAAAACTGGGGTTCGGTCCGGTTCACCAAGGGCAGGGAAGAGGTCGTCATCACCGGCTGTTCGCCGGGGTCACCGGACCCCAGTCGGTCCAAGGACACGGCAATGGCACTGGTACAGGGAGTCCTTTTGAGCCAACGTCGGGCTCGCCGGGACCTGCGGACCCTCCGAAACAGAGAGGAGCAGGCTTTCGTCGTCTACCTCGGCCCCGATGGGACTTTTGGCGCGTTGGCCTGCAACAAGGGGGGGGGAGACTCCGACGACGACGAGGATTCCCCCAACGATGTTGTAGCAGGCCTAGCGTCAGAACCCTCCTCCGGGTCCGAGGATAGTGAAGTCAGCGTGCGTCCCAGCGCAACGGTGCCGGACGGAGCTGAGGAGTCTGAGGGGCCGGGAGGGTTGGTCTCGGACAGTTCCGAGTCCGGCTACAGTGACGTGGAAGGAGCGTGTCATTTGCAGAGAGTAGGGGCGGTGGTCGAGGATATTAGGCCACAAGGATTTGCGAGTACGGTCGACGAGGCCGGGGATCACCCTGACCCTCTCAGCTTTTTCGCTAGCAAACAGGAGGCGAACGGAGCATTTGCGTTGCTTCCGCCAGCGGTGCGTAGACAGGCGATAGAGGATCACGCGGCCGGGAAGCCACCCACCTGGCACGCGCAGGCAGCCGCGGCGCTCCAGCAGGGCCGGGGTCTGGTCGCGGAGCGACGACCCCGAGCACGGCGTAAGCGAGTGCGTTGGCGTGACCAGGTCGCAGCAGTCGGTCAGCCTGGTGCTGAAAGTGGCCCCTCCACCGAGCAGCCGCCGGGACCAAAAGTCCCCACCGTCCCGAGTCCTCAGAGTCAGAAGTCGCGAGCCTCGGCACCAGTCGTGCCGCCAGACACTACCCCGCCGCCAGCTCCGCAGACCACAGACCCGCCGGTACCGGCCGTCCCGCCAGGCACTACCTCGCCGCCAGCCCCACAGACTGCTCAGGCCTCCCCGGAACCGCCGGAGGACGAGATAGACGAGACGGTGTCGCCGGAAATCTGGCAGCAGCTTAGGGACCCGGAAAAGGAGTTCGCAGATGTCATTTGCACAGAGCTGCCGGAATCAGTCCAGTCAAGGGAATTCAAGTCCGGCGTCCGGCTCAGGCCAGATTGGAATGGGAACGCCTTGCACCGGCGAGGGTACAAGCTGTCGCAGGAGGAGTTGCGGCAACTCCGGCAACAGCTAGATGAGCTCTTAGCCAAAGGGTACATACGACCCTCGGCCTCTCCGTGGGGCTGCCCTGTGCTGATGGTCCCCAAGCCGAGTAATCCCAAGGAGTTGCGTCTAGTCATTGACTACAGACAGATCAATGAGATCACAGTCAAGGACAAGTACCCCCTCCCGGATGTCCAGAGTCTCTTAGATGATCTACAAGGGGCTACCGTCTTCTCTACGATGGATGCCCTTTGGGGATTTTGGCAGGTCCCTATGAAAGCAGAGGACGTGGAGAAAACTGCAATGACTACGCACTTTGGAGCGTACGAGTGGTTGGTCATGCCTATGGGATTGTCAAACTCCCCAAGTACCTGGCAAAGGATGATGCAACAGTACCTCGGGCACCTACCCTTTTGCAGAGTATTTGTAGATGACATCATGATTTTCTCGGCTGAGGTTCCGGGTAAGAGCGCCCATGAGGTACACCTCGACCACCTCCGCCAGGTCCTGGAGGCATGCCGAAAGAATTCAGTCTACCTCAAAAAGTCGAAAGTCAAATTGTGCAAGCGATCAGTCCGGTTCCTAGGGCATGTGGTGGATCGGGATGGATGTCGTCCACAGCAGGATAAGGTTGCGTCGGTACGCGATTGGCCAGACCTAGAAACTGTCACACACGTGCGACAGTTTCTGGGCATGTGTGGCTTCTACCGGAGGTACATCCAGAACTTCGCAGATATCGCGTACCCGTTGACCCGCCTCACCAAATCCGGCGTGGACTGGACCTGGGGCGAGAATGAAAAGGCAGCATTTAAACAGCTAAAAACTGCCTTGATCTCCTCCCCAGCCTTGGCCCTACCTGATCAAAAGGGTGCAGCAGACGGTTCCAGACCCTTCTTTGTGCAGACAGATGCCAGTGGAGTAGCACTAGGGGGTGTACTCATGCAGGATCAGGGACGAGGCTTACAGCCCTTGGCCTTTGAAAGTCGGCAGTTCTCCAGCGCAGAGCAGAACTATCACGCTGGGGAACGGGAGCTTTGTGCCATCCATCACTGCACCACGGTCACCTGGAGACATTATCTGATTTTCACATCATTTAAGCTCATGGGAGACCATAAACCCCTTCAGTGGCTCTTCGCCCCAGCTAGGGAGCTCAGCCGACGTCAGGCTCGCTGGTACGAGGACTTGGTAGAGGTAGGAGTCCATCAGATGGAGCACGTGCCAGGGCGCTGTTTAGTAGTACCAGACGCGCAGTCCCGGCGACCAGACTATCAGGAAATGTCAGCCAGAGAAGGGTTGAAGGAAAAAGGGATTGTGGATCGCGCCACGGATGGGCCCAGAGACTCCGCACCGGCAGGCAAGGGGTCCGAAGAGGACGAGGATCCTACCTCTGTCCTCGGGGCAGTGGATCGCACCACCGATGGATCTGATGGACCCGGGTACTCTGAGCCGAAAGGCAAGAGATGCGAAGGGGACGAGGATCCCACATCTGTCTTAGGCGCCACCTTCGAGTATAGTGATTCCGAGGACGAGTCCTTCCCTCCCACCAGTCCAGCACCGGTCATTGGTGAGCTCACCCATCTGAATGGGCTCACGTGGGTAGAGTCGCCGGCCCTTTGGCTGGACGCAGCTGCCACCCTAGCAGTAGGCGAGAAATCCTTGAGGGATGCCGAATCGCTAGCAGTCATGACCAGAGCAGACCGAGCTAGGGAACAGGCCACAGCAGAAGTCCAGAGTCACCCGAAGTTCCCCCACCCTGAGGCCCAGAGTCATCCAAAGGCGGCCGGAAAGGTACCTGAGCCCGTTAAGCCCCCAGAAAGTAGCTCCCACTACGACCAGGTCGTAGATCGCCAGGACTGGAAGCTGATCAGGGAGCGCTTTGAGGAGATAGCAGCCCAGTACGGGGTGTTTGACGTTGACGCGTGTTGCGACTCCATGGGCGTTAACCGGCAGGTTGACACCTATTGGACCGATTGCTTGAAGGAAAAGTGGCGCGGGAAACACGTTTGGTGCAACCCCCCTTACACGAAGGATTCAGACTTGATAGAAAGAATTCTTCGGCATTTCCTTGCTGAGTGGCGCGCCGATCCGGAAAACACCTCGGCGATGTTCCTTCTGCCAGACTATGACGCCCCCTGGAGGCGGTTGATTCACCCCAAGTATGGGCTTCATCCGGTCAAAGTCTTTGACACGAAGGACGAAAAAGGTCGTCCCAACCACCTCTTCGAGTCCCCTGATGGAGGTCGACCCCCGCTGCGCTGGCCGGTCCTTCTGGTGTGGGCCCCAGCAGCCAGCAGGGCAAAGCCCCGAGCGCCGCCTGCGCGAAAGGACAATGAGGCAGAATCCGACGAACCTTTAGTCACTACAGGGGTTGCAGCAAGGGCCAGGGCGGCATCAGGCCCACTGAAGGCTGATGAGTTCGTCCGCGCCTTGCAAGCGGAATACGAACGCAGCCAGTACCTCGGCTCGTTGAAGGAGGAACTGATCGCAGCCCCACATCAGAGGACAGACACATTTCGCATGGTAGACGACATGATATGGCGAGTGGCAGAAGGGCGGTATCAGCTAGTGCTAGCTCAGGATTCCCCCCTCAGAGAGCTGGTGATGCGCGAAGCACACGAGTCCCCAGCAGCAGGGCACACAGGAAGGGATAAGACACTGGACAGAGTATCCCGTCGCTTTTGGTGGCCACGCATGAGCAAGGATGTCACCGACTGGTGCAAATCCTGCGTTGTGTGCCAACAGACCCGGCCACGCAACGGGTATCCAGACGGTCAGCTTAACCCCCTGCAAGTCCCAGTAAGACTGTGGCAAGTGGTTAGTATCGACTTCGTCACTGGGCTGCCCCGCACAGAGCGAGGGTACGACGCGTTTGCTACCTTCACGGACAAGTTGTCCAAGATGGTGCACGTAGTTCCCATGCTTTACGCTGACAGCTCAGCTGCACAGATCGCGCGCATGTATTTCGACCAAGTGTGGCGTTTGCACGGCGCTCCCATGAAGATCGTCTGTGATCGGGACTCCCGCTTCAGGGATGAGATGCATCTCGAGCTACATCGGTTGATGGGAGTCCAGGTTGCCTCTACCACGCCGTACCACCCACAAGGTGATGGGCAGGCAGAGCACACAAACCACACGGTCGAACGCATGTTGCGCGCGTACGTCGACGCCAACCAGCACGATTGGGATTTATGGTGTACCCCGGTCGAGTACGCCATTAATGACTCTCGTTCCGCCGTCACGGGATTCACCCCTTTTGAACTGACGTATGGTCACGCTCCGGCCTCTCAGCTTGGACTTCTTCGTGGAGGCAGCACTTGCATCACGGAGAGGCCGAGCTAAGGGGGGGAGGGGCGCAGCAGTAAAAAAGGGTACAGCCCACGAGACAGCCCGCCAGTTTGTTCGCCAGTTGCAGCTCGCTAGGGAGAAGCTGCTCTTAGCTCAGCAGCAACAGATCGCCCAGTACGACGCGCGTCACAGGTCCAGGAGTTACGCAGTAGGCGATGAGGTTTGGGTGGATGCCACGCACCTCACCCAGCCGGGCGACCGCGGGTTGCACAAGAAATTGCTTAAGAAGCGCCTTGGGCCCCTTCGGGTGCTGGAAGTCTTTCACAGCGACAGGCAGATGGCCCTTCCCGCGAGCGATAGAGGCGCACCGTCGGCCTATAGGTTGCAGACGCCTAAGCAGTGGAAAGTGCACGATGTGTTTACCGTGGACCGGCTTTCGCCAGTAGAGTCGGGCAGCCGCTTCGTTGAGAGAGCTAAGGAGATTCCCCCTCCTCCGTTGGACGTCAGCGGGCGCAAGGAAACCCACGTCGAGAGGGTGGAGCGTTCGCGCACGCGCCAGCGCCAGGGCAGGAGGTGGACAGAGTACCTGGTCAAGTGGACAGGAATGCCCCGCAGTGAGAACGAGTGGAAGACCCGAGAGGATCTGGAGTGGGACGGAGCCGGCAGGCCCGGTGTTCCCAACCGAGCGTTGTTGGAGTTTGAGAGGATCGAGGCTAAGAGAGTGGAGCGAGAGAAGCTTAGGGTCCGTAAGAGACGCGACGAGTCCGCAGGAGCGGTATGGACCACGCTATCGGAGGAGCTCAAGGTAGACGGAGCAATGCCATGGGTGCCAGAGGAGAGGTTTGATGAGGAGGTAGGAACTTTCGCGAGAGTATCTGCTCAGAGCACCCTGCCGCCAGTCAACGGAGCCGCAGCACTTGAGAAGGAGCCAGTCGGCCAGTCTAAGATTCTTGTATTGTTTTGTGGGACCGGGTCAGTCGAGAGGCAGTTCACTAAGCAATTTCCCAACAGCGAAGTAGTTGCTGTAGACATTCAGCCCAAGTGGGGCCCCACACATTGCGAGGATATCATGCGATGGGACTATCGACAGTTCAGACCAGGACACTTCGACGTAGTCTGGGCTAGCCCACCTTGCACAGAGTACAGCCAAGCGAAGACGGTAGGCATCCGAGATTTGCGTGCTGCGGACAGGCGAGTTCGTAGGACATTGGAGATCATCCGGTACTTGAGGCCCGAAGCATACTTCATTGAGAACCCGAGGGGAAGAGAGCCCCACGGGTTGCACACGCGTCGCTGCATGAGCAATCTACCAGCTCCGCACCTCGTCACGTACTGCAAATACGGGACCGCATACAGGAAGCCCACGCACATCTGGACCAACGTTCCGTTGCGCACACCCTTGCGAGTGTGCGATTCCGATACGCCTTGCGAGTTCTTCCGGCAGCACGGTAGGCACGAGAAAGTAGCGCAAGGAGGGCGCGCGATGAGAGCCGGAGGTGTGTTCGCGAAGGGCATGGGAGCGCGAGAGAATTTGTATGGGATTCCGTCAGCACTGTTAAAACAGCTTTTCCACAACCTGACCCTACATGAAGAGGTGCATGCGTTCCTGTCTGAACTGCTTGTCAGGGAGGAGCTGAGCGAGATGAGCGTTTTAGTCCAGTCAGCTGTTGTTGAGAGTGACCCGCCCGAGTTTGAGCCGGAACCGATAGCGTTAGCAGGAGTGCGAGCGGAGGTGACGATCATACCTGAGGGCGGATGGGAATCTGACGCGAGTGGTCTTAGCGATTGAGAGCGTTGGGGAGCGTCGGGAAGAGCGGTGGCTCCAGCCTTGGCGAGACCAGGCGGCAGGTGAGAACCTGGGTAATCCATCCGAGAGAGCAGTGGCTCTAGCCTCGGCACAGCCAGGCAACAGGTGGAAATCTGTATAATCCATTTGAGCAGTGGCTCTAAGCCTTGGTATGACCAAGCGGCAGGTGAGAACCTGGGTAATCTATCCAAGCGAGCAGTGGCTCTAGCCTCGGCGCGACCAGGCAACAGGTGGAAATCTGTATAATCCATTTCACGAGAGCATTGGCTCCGGACCTGGCACGACCGGGCAGCAGTTGGAGATCTGGGTAAAAGCTCTAGCACTCCGAGGAGGCGGTGAAGGTTTAAAACCTTTCCTCCGGGCCGGCATCCCGAGAACTGTCAGGTAATTGGCAAACCTATTGTCATCCCCTGTAAGTGTACCGTGTTGGGAGGTTTAAAACCTTGAGCGTGGTAATGGATGTGAAACCTTGAGCCTTGGGGGAGCCTGGTAGTGCAGATGGCAGACCGGTGAGAGGCCGACCCTTGTGCTTAAGAGGTCGATCTCCTTATTGCGGTGTGTCTTGGGAAGTGTAATGTCATCCCAGACAACAGGCGGCTGAGACCTGTATAATCATTCAGAGCAACAGTAGAAGATATCTGTATAAAAACTTTACTGGTCCGACGTGGTCAGCGTGGACGTGACCTTCCCTAAGGGGGGGGGAGTTGTGCTAGGAGGCAAGCACAAGAGCAAGAAAAACGGCTAAGTATAAAACGCAGGAGTACTCAGTACGGAGTACAGTAGGACCGATCAGAATGATGTTGATGTGAGGTGCCTAGACTGTTGTACGGAGTACTTAGTACAGTTGAGTTATGGAAAGAGTTCCTGAATGTATAAGAACTCTAAGAGTAACCCGTTTCGGGGAGATGAACTGAACTGAAAAGTAAAACATAAAAGTAAAGAGCCGTAACTGCTGTATATTGTGTATTGAAAGCATGCACTGATAGCAAAAGCATAACTATATAGATTTACGAAACCGAAGTCTTGTAGTTGACCAAGCGTAAGCATACCTCGTGCGGTCGTTTAATAAGTGTAGAATAGTATAAGTCCGAAACCGTAAAGAAGAGAAGTAGTCAAGGTGTAGACTCCTACAGCTTCTTTTCCGTCTTGAAGTTGAGGTTTTTATCATCACCGCTCAGTGCTTCGTAACATTTCACTGGGTCCCACGGGCTACCGTAAAAGAAACCCGGCTGGTTTGGAACCTCGGGTGATTGTTTGGGGGCCTGAAACAAAAATATTCTTTTTAAGAAAGTCTTCATCAATGTTAACAAAAGCAACTGCTAAAACTTTACATTATATGTTCAACAACTCACCGGTGTTGCGTGCCGTGATTCTGAAGCTTCTGGAATGGGCGCCAGTATAGGTGGCAACTCAGGTAGTACGGGGTCTTTCTCTGGCGTCCCCCCCATCTCTAGCTTCTGCTGGACTGATTCCAACGTCGCCGCAAGAGATAACCTCCGCTCCTTCTTCTTCTTACGCTCCGTGGTCAGTACTTCGATCTCGTCCTTTTTCCTCTTCAACTCTGCCCTTACTGCAACTCCGGTCTCGTCCTCTAAGTTCATCTCTTGGACGTTGTCGATCACGTATTTCTGCATTACCTTATTTAACTTCTTCACGGTCTTCTTTGCTTCTTCGTGCTCATCAGCTGCCTGCTTTGCCTCTGCGATGAGAATAAAGCTTTCTGCGAGGAGAACAAAGTTTGATCAAAGTTTGTTCAGTCTTGATTAGTAAATGTAAGTCATGTGTGAACGTGAAAAAACTTAAAAAAGCATCGTAACGTACTGCCTAAACTTCGTCATCGATGACGAAAAACTTCGTCATCGATGACGGAAAACAAACAAGTTTCTTGTGACCAGGTGTTTTTCTGAAAGTTCCACGTACCAGCAATGGTCTCTGGCTTATACAAGGTGCTCAAGTCAAAGTTTACGTGTGCCGGCTGCGAAGTGTCCTCGTTGGCAGGTTGTTGCCCCCCTTCAGCGTCGTTGTCGCCTTCCAACCAGGCTTTCAATTGTGCGTCTGAGTTAGCTGCTGAGGGCTCCTCATGTTGAGACTCAGCCACGTTCTCTCCAGAGACTGCATCTTTTGCATGCTTTTCAACCTCCTTCGCAGGTTTAACATGAACTTTGACGGCCTCCAAGTCCATGTCCTCCACTTCGTCGTCCTTGTAGAAAACAGCGGTTTTGAACTTCCCCTCCACGAAAGCAAGTGCCTTTTTTATTTCGTCCTCTTTCAGTCGGCAAGCGACTGGGCTGGAAGGCAATGGGCTTTTGTCAACCGGAAATAAAAAGCTGTCTTGGCTGCGAGACACACCTTTTTCGTTAGCTATAAATAATAACAGCTTGCAATGAGCACTCAAGCACATTGATCAAAGGAAGCACACTGTTAAAAGGAAAAGAAGAAGGTAAAATAACCTTACCATCCTTTAAGGACTCCAGCCATGAACTCGTCTGCTTTTTCTTGGTTGAAAGTAACACCAGTTTCTTTCACGAGCTCTTCAAGTCTTGCCGTTATCTTTTCCCTCATTCTAAGGGTTGTGCAGAAGTCAGTAAAGCCTCTTGCTGACTTAATGACCGGCGTGTGATCCTGCATGCTTTGTGTCTGCAGCCAGTGTCCTTTTTCAGAATCTTCTCCGTGCTTGAAGTAGGTCACGTTCTTGCACACAGCCTGAAAGGCTTTCACCTGACAAGTTACCACAACATGCCATGCTTTAAGTTCTACCTGTTCTGCATGCCGAAACCGGGAATACATGAACGCAGTTGTCATCGATGTCAACAATACTTGAAACGGAAACAAATATAAGGTAAGGAATATTTTTCTTGCGCCAGTTATACCTTGTTTTCCAGCGACAAATCCCCAAGCTCCTTGTTTGAATACAAACTAGCAAACCCGAAAGGACTGTGACTTCCAAGCTCCTCGCAGTTCTTCTCAACCAAATCAAGCAGTCGCTGGTCCTCACTTAAAAGTCTGTGAACGGAGATGAGCTTCTTGAAAAAGGTTTGGTTGTAGTCTTCGTCGAGCGTGCCGTAACGAGCAACCATTGCAGGTCCAGAAAGCTTCGTTTCCTTTGGCCAGGCTTTCAAAAGCCGATCAAAATACATGAACTTAGAAAAAAAAATTATAAGCCTTCACCCCCTTCTCGTTCGTCACAAAACGCGAGCCCGCAAGAAAGTTGATCTCCAGTGGCGTGATGTCCTCAGAAAAAACCTGGCAAGAGCATTCAGGCTCAGAAAAATATTGTCATCGATGACAAAAATATTTCTAAACGTGTCTCAGTGGCGTAATGTTCTCAGAAAAAACCTGGCACATTCATTCAGGCTCAGAAAAATATTGTCATCGATGACAAAAATATTTCTAAACGTATATACGTCCAGTGAATAAACACGACAGGTACCCAGGCCGTCATCGATGACAAAGAATACTAAGTTTTCAAAAATATTTCGACTAATTATCCACGCAGAGACTTGCTTCGTCATCGATGACGTTTGAGAAAAGGTTTAAGGCACGAGCCAAAAGCGAACTTAATGACAAAATACAGGAAGCTTGTCATCGATGCCAATAAAAAAAAAAAAAAAAACCTCAGAGGGACACTCAGGACAACTTTTTTAACCCGAAATGTTATCAAATAAAAGATTGGAAAAAATTAAAGCTTACCTGCACCCTGGCCTTCAGCCAGCGCTTGTCGCCGGGTTCGACTTTCTTGCCTGCAACGACGCCACCTTCTTTATACGCCTTTCGGAAAGCTTCGTTTCTTCCGTGTCCGTCAATTGCCTTGTACTTGTGCCTATAATTAAAGCTAATGGGTCAGGAAAGTAAAAAGAACACACGACGTAAAAGAAAGAAATAGCTCACCTCTTACTGTCCGGCGTCTTGTACCACATCATGTCGCACATGGGGTCGAATCCCACGAGCTCGATGCGCTTCATGGCCTCCACGGCACAATGCTTGTGACCTCTTGGATTGTCATCAAAAGAGCACTCACTTAAGTTCAGTTCCAAAGTTTCAATATATCTTGCCTTGTGTATCTCCCCAATGTTAAGAGACTCAACGACCTCCCCTGAATCTTGTTCAGAACTGGTGGGTGCAGACTTTCCCCGCGCAGTTCTTGGCTTGCTGACTACGTTCCATTCTATTGGCACTTTAGTGTTTCTTTTTCCGGCCGAGTCTGCCATTTTATTATTACTGAATGTGCAGCGTTGACTGTGGAGTGAGGTGGGGTGGCAGTGACAAAAATTTTGAACTGACAAAGGGGCCGCCACTCTCCGCTTCTTATTGTCTAAATTCGTCAACCACTCGTGACTTCCAGCCGCGCGCGTCGCGCGCTTTTTTTTGGGGGGTTAGGGGGGGCAGGGTGGGGTGAGTTGGGAGGGGGGGGCTGAATAAACAATTAATTATTAATTTCATATATAATATTATTATATTGGCAATTTCAATTTTCAAGTTTCTGGCGCGGACTACTTAACAACAACTTATTTTTCGAACTGCACAATTCTTAACAAACAAATATAGAACTCCAAGAAGGTTGCAACTACGAGATGACAATATAATTTGCTTGATAGCAGGTAAATACTTGACAAATTATTGTTTTGTCGATAACATGTCATCGATGACACTACGCCCTCTCCCTCTTTCTCAGCTCTGACTGAATCTTTACATGTTACCTTTTTCGTCATCGATGACATTCGAGTGCGTGTGAAATATTACAGCTATTTGAACTATTCCTTTTGCACAATGGGCAACTTTGTGGATTTCTTCTTCGAAACCCCTCAAGGTGTTCTTCTTTGTCGGCCTATTCCATGGCGTGTACGTGGGAAGCGATGCCAAGTTTTGCACAAGGACATTTGTGACGCCTTCGGACTTAACCCCGACGATGGATTGGCTGTTGCAAAACTGGCTAGTAGGAAATATGTCTGTGACAAGGAGGTGTACCGCGTGGACCCGGAATGGGGCTACTCAGTTATAGGTTGTTTGATTGATACCGAAGACGAGCCCGAAGATGCTTCACCGAAAACTCCTGCCGCAACCTCCGCGGCTTCAGAGTCTGAGGACGAACCTGAGATCACTGGCGAAGCTGCTTCCACTTTTGTCAACTTATGCGACTCGGAACCTGCAGATACCTTTGAACCTGAGCTTGATACTCCTGTTGCGAATTTGTCAAAGCAGGACTTTCAGTTTGCAAACGCGTTCCCCAAAGATACAATCTTCACCACCCAAGTGCCTTCTAACGTCGACGGGAATATGACCTTCGGTTTCCACGTCAAACAACCGCCATCCAAGGACAGACGTGGGTTTTCGTTGACTAAACTACCGTTCTTTCAAACACCGCGTACTTGGTCACATGCGAATAAATCGACCGACAAGGCAATAACTGATAACTGGAAGCAGTTGGGTGCCAAGGTCAACATCCGAAGTGTGAAATGCCTTGGAGAGGCAGTATGCAAGAATGAGACTTGTCCGTTCCTTCAAATACATGGCAAAAACTTCATTGAAAAGGTATGAAACTGTTTTTGTACTTTGTATAATTATAGTACTTTCAAATATCGTCATCGATGACAGTTGTTTCGCAACTTTATTTTTCGAGAGTAACTGTTTTATAATGTTTTAACTGTTTTGGCATCGATGACGAATATTGTTACTTCCTTGCAAAACATTTTCATTGAATAAATATAGATTTTAATTCAATAGGTGGCGCAAGTCGGGAAACAAGTACAAGTGGCACCGACATGTCCAAAGTGCAAACAAACTACTTCCATGGAACCTTGTGCCGCTACCGCCACGCTTTACCGTGGTGAACTTAAGCCCGGATCAGGCTATTTGTTGATGTTTAAACACTACGGGAAGCACTCTTGCACAAACCTTGTCAAAAAAACCAAGCCAGCAGACCTTGGGGAAACCGAAACTGAGGCAGTCTTGAAGGCAATCCCCGAGATGGGCGCAGCTCGATTGGAAAACCTGAAGATGGCTGCAACCGCCAATGTGATGAACAAACTGCTGAGTGGACACGAGTCAACCACCCTGCAAGACGTACTGAACGTGTCAGAGGCGGTGCAAGATGTTCGGGCTTTGGAGTACGTTATTCGAGGAAGCAAGAGCTCGACGTATGTCCCCTCAAAGGACCCCGATGTCGAGATACGACAGTTGCGTCAGCGCTTGCAAGAACTTGGACTCCGCGCGTTGTTGTTCGAAAGGTACGCATTGAAAACATAGCAATATCAATATTGATGTTGTTCCATGTTTGTTATTTGAAACTAACAAATGTAATTATCACAGGCCGCCTTTGCAGTACTTCATCTGTCCCTTGGACATTCCGTGGTCGCCGGCCAAGGTGATGCTATTAATGGACAGAGTCCTCGGGAAGCCACCTTTCAAAGGTCAGCTGGCTTATTCTGATGGCATGCACAAAACAATGAGGGACAAGGTGGTGGAGAAGATATGTTGCGTGATTCCAACACTCGGCTTGATAAAACTAGTAGTCAACCCCTTACCCGCCGGGGAACGCGGCATGGACGAGAGGGCGATGTGGGCTGCGGTCGATTACGCCGTCGCTATCTACGCTCAGGAACACCCGGAAGAGTTTGCGGCATACCTGGATGCAAAGAACTGGCCAGAGTCCAAAGGTCAAATACATTTTCGACCAGGGGGTTTTGTTCGTGACGCAGCAGGTAATTATGATAAAGTACTCGGTGTATTTTTGTGTTGTCATTTTATTGTCATCGATGACGATGTCAAAACTATTTTCTATTTTACAGCAACACTTAATTAAAACTAGGCTGCACATCGTCATCGATGACAAAGAAAAGTTTAAGTTTCAGATATTAATGTCAGTTTAGTGCACTTGCAGGAGGCGCCTGGAATGGTTTACGCATGAACTACAACTTTTTGATTGCGGACATTGAAAGCCGCAAAGGTTTTCGTGTGCGTGACGCACAGGGAAACTCCTTGGAGATCGACTGCGACCTTCACGTTTCAAAAGACGTCAGTCTTCACTGCAAAAAAATTGACAACGAGTTCGACGCAAAAACCTTCGACAAGCTCTGGCACGATTGGTGGAAGGAGTTGGCACCGGGACAGCTTTTAGATGCTCGAGCTCGTTTGATGGACTTCATTGAAGATCAGCCGCGTAAGGACGTGCAGAGCAGTCTGAATGGATTGTTCAAGTTTTACTCCCGTGAGGGAGAAAGACTCCTGCATATCTTTCGTGACCCAACCGCAAACCTTGCAGAAGCTCTGGGAAACCAGGATAATAGGAACCTCGGAAAACATCTCACTGTGTCTGAGTCCGTGCGCATGGAGCTTTGCAGCTTTGTCGACCAGAGCAGCCACCTGAAACACATGGGGGAATGCGGGTACGTGCGACGTGAGTCCCGAGTCCAAGAACTTTATCAAGAGCGCAGGGCAAACCTAGCAGCCGAGAAAAGGGCAAGGACGACGGCTGATGACATCATGGAAGAGGTCCGTGAGATATACGTTCGCTCCCCACCAGCGGTTCAAGAGGGAAGGAACCACCGTGCAGACAAAACCCGCGTTTTCCCTCGTCAACCAGCTGCCCAGCAAACGACGAACACACCGGTATGAACAACTTACACTAATCTTAATTAGACACGTCTTTTGTCGACATTTTAATCGGATACATGTTGACATTACATCTGCACCTTGTAAACTTTTAATACTTCAACTTATTGTCATCGATGACAATATTTCGTTGTTTGAAAGATACAAATGTCAAACTATTTTCTTCAGCATTATCGTCATCGATGACGAAAGCTTGACTTGTTACCTGCAGGAACCCACGCCGAAGATTGTGAAGTGTAAAAGTACAACTAAGAAAGGGACGGAAGTCTTTACCTTCAAGGTCGATCCTGATCCGAGTGACGACTCGCTGGATTGTTATTGGAAAACCGCCACAAAAGTTGATTCCGACCTCTTATTTGACTTTCTTTCGGCTGTTCAAACTCACTCGCCTGACAAAGACGGCTTGCGTAACTCCGTTCTGACCCTGAAGACGGTGAGATACATCTCGAAAGGCAACAAGAAGCTTGTCGGCACACTCACCAAGCTATTCAAGGAGCCCGCCAAGCTGTCGGTTCTGAGAGTCCCCGCGTCCACTCAATTATTCGGGGTGAACGACGAAAACTTCGGAGTTCACGAACGGACCTTCAAGGTTGGGGGCTATAGGATGGCCGAGAGTGTTGTGACTTTTAGTCACTCAAGCAAGAAGCAAGTTTCTTGTAGCTGTACGTATTTCCAAAACGTAATCACAACTCGTACACGGGAAAATAGTGTTCACTGGTGTTATCACATCTGCTACGTTTTAATGAAGGCAGGCTTTCTCCCCGGACATGCGTACTAAGAAAAAAGAAAAAAAGAAAAAATGTGACTCTTCCTACTGGAAGCGTGATATTTGAAGGTGCACAGCTATGCGTACTACTACCAAAGCGGTTTTACGGACAACGAGGTGGAACTGATTCTGACTGCTTTAGAGGTTGTGAAGGTGGCAAAGCGTAAGGAAAAGCTCGAACAAGGAGAGTACGCACTCCAGAACGGGAGTTCCCAGAACGCGACATGTGCGGCTTCCTACTCAAGGAGTGGCTGTGTGACAGCGAAAGACACAAACTCCCTTCAGCCGATACTTCCTCCTCATCGTCCCCGTGTTGTTGTCATGGGCAAAAAGAAACTTAACTACACTTCCACATGGGTAACGCAAAAGATACAGTTTTGCCCTGTGAAGAAGTGTGTATATTGCCTTTTACCTCCTTGGTTCAAGGTTAAAAGGCCACCGAGCGATCGAAATATAGTAGCACAAGAGGACGTGGACGTAACTCAAGAGATTCGCTTGAAGAGTGGAGGTTTGAGCTTTGTTTAGTAAAAAACCTGGACTGAAATCTGTAATAATGTTGACTTCGGAGAATAATACGCGGGAGGATTTTACATAAAATATATATACTTTCTGTTCAAATACAGCCTGAGAATATCGTCATCGATGACGACATGTTGTTGCCGCATGGACCTGCATGGTCTATTGTCATCGATGACGGAAGAGTTCGTAGTATAATTTAACTTATGCAAGAAAGAAATTGCTTCTTAAATAATAATTAGTGTGACAATAAATATTTCAACTACCAGGAACTTTTCCCGCAGCCAGTGCTCGTCGCCAAGTCCGCGCGCAGAGACTCGACACCGCGCGCGCGCGCGGTTTGAATACTTTCAGCTCTTTTCATAAATAGAATACTGTTAGGTTTTGTTCATAAATAGAAAAGGCGAACTCGGTTTGGGTCTTTGCGAAATAACCTTGTGGCAATTACGCTAAGAAATGTCTGACGAACAGCCAGAGGAGGTTGAGGTGTACCCAGAGGTAATTAATGTGCTTTGGATACGTGCGCGTCTACAAGCGGAAGCGGACTATGTTGAGTTTTACAGAACGAGAATACAGTTTAACACCTGGAACTGGTTACAAGTGTGGCCGCTGTACATCCACGGCCGCACAACAACCGAAAGAACAGGTGTGAGGCACTTGGTGTACTGGTACGAGGTCGGCTGGCACTACGACGAATATCCACCATGGCAGTGGCAAGTGTGGAATAACACTCGCGGCTACGGTATTCTGACGTACGAAGCGTTAACGGAGCTGAGCAGTGACTTGCTGCGGGAGGATGACGGAAGGTGTCCGTTTTGTTTTCGCAGCTTTAGAATATGCAGCTTAGTTAGAATGTTTGATTTGGACGCTTGTACTATTGACTAGATTAGAACGCGTCTGGAAATAAGTTAAGCAGCAAGAGCTGCGTAAACCGGTGTAAATAACAACACCTTTATATTATTTTGTGACAGTCGCAATATTTATTCCTGGTGTTTATCTGCGGTATTTGTTTGTTGACAGACCTATTTTACTAATAGTGAGAAAAACGTCACCGATGACAAGCTTGTTGTTGTAACTTGATGTTTTCATCCAACCTAAAAATATCGTCATCGATGACAAATATTTTATACTTTATAAATAAAGTATAAAATAATTTTTTTCAGCACCTAAAAATATCGTCATCGATGACAATAATATTATGTTTCAAGAATATTCAGCACGGACTTCTTCTTATCAGTTCAATTTCACTTTCTTATTAGCTGTCAATGGTGACAAGGGTTGTCATTGTTATATTTTCTGTGAGACATACTTATTCTGGAAAAAAGGAAACTTCCTTTTATTTTCACTTGATATTTTTCACCTGATTTGCATTTTGACTTTTTCGGGAAGGTGTCGGTGCATTTTTTCAGAAAAAGAAACTAAAGTGTATTTTCAAAATTTTCGGGGCCCGTTGTGTAATTTCACTTGTCGGGGAGGGGGGTGCGGCGATATTCTGAAAGAAGGACGCATTCTTCCTTTTTTCACTTGTTGTTTTTCACCTGAATTGCATTTTCACTTTATCGGGGAGGTGACGGTGCATTTTATACCAAAAGGAGACCAAAGTGTATTTTCAGTATTTCAGGGGCCCGTTGTGGAATTTCACTTGTCGGGGAGGGGGGTGCGGTGATATTCCGGACGAAGGACGCGTCCTTGTATTTTCACTTGTTGGTTTTCACCTGAATTGCATTTTCACTTTATCGGGGAGGTGACGGTGCATTTTTTACCAAAAGGAGACCAAAGTGTATTTTCAGTATTTCCGGGGCCCGTTGTGGAATTTCACTTGTCGGGGAGGGGGGTGCGGGGATATTCCGGAAGAGGGACGCGTCGTTGTATTTTCACGTGAAAATATTTTGAGGACCGTTTTGTATTTTCACTTGGTGAATTACCCATTTACCCATTCGCCCATTCACCCATTCACCCATTCTATGAGCTATGGGATTTGTTTATCAATCTGCTTTTGACCGGCATGGAATATGAAGAGAGCGTGTTTGAGGAAACAAAAAGAGAGATGGCGGAGAAGGTTGGAACGGGCGATGAGGGTGAATTATGGCGTGGAGCAATCACCGAGAGGCTGCAATCACTTCAAAATGACGACGACCCGATCGGCTTCGCCGAAAATCTAAATGCACTCACACGCGCGCGATGATCAAATTATCCTAAATACTAGTTGTTCGTCGCCTAAATCGCGTTTGGCCTTAGTTTCGTTTCTTCTTCGAACGTGTGACGCACGAAAGTCGCGAACATACGGTAAACATAAAGCGTCAACATTTGCAGGCTGAGTAGAAGCGTGTTGTGCTTTTCTGCAACCGTAGCATATCTTTGAGATTGCTTAAAGACGTGATTGCGTGAACGGGATCGTTATAAATAATGATAAGTGGGCTTCCCGTCATTCGTTTTCCGTTCGCAATCCGAAAATTGCATTGAAAACGTTTTCATTCCTATTGTATGTCTGTAAAAGTTGCCATAAGACGCGTTTTACTTAGGCAAATTTAACTTTCGCGCCGAAATTGTTTTTGTAGTGCAATGTAAATCTTATCGATTGTAAAAACCATGCGTCGTCAAACAAATTTGTTAGTTGCTTAGTGTCAGTTATATAGCTGCTTAGTGTGTGTTTCGTTCCGTGTTTAAACTTTAAGAATTCGTTATACATTCCCAATCGTCACATAAAACTGGGCGTCGGTCCAGTATAAATATACCACGCGGAGCGAACGTTAAATTATGCGAGGCATGGCGCGTAGCCATTTGATTTTGGCCTTCGGCCTCGCGCTGTGCGCGCATTACGCGCAAGCGCAAAACGACCTGTGCATGGACAGACCCGCAGACATGATTCACGACGTGACCGAACGGGGGCTGCGCGGCATGTACGAGGGTATGTGCGCGGCCGCCGATTCCAGCGCCGCCTGCCTCGAATTGCCTCCGTGCGCCCCGAACGAGCTGGGTCGGTGCGCGTTCCACTTGGACTTCTACCTGGCGAACCGCTCCTTGCTGCACGACCCGTGCGCGTCGCGACACACCGATTTCTGCGCGCTGGCGGACGTGTGCGTGCCGGCCAACTTCACCACGCAGCTCGCCAGCGACGGATACTGCGCGTACTCCATCTCCGAACAGGAATGTAGAGCGCAAGCGGTGCACCGCCGCTACCCCGATAATACCACCGTAAGCGCGTACGCGCGAACGACGAACGGGTCACTGCCCGCCAACGCCTGCCTCATGCTCTCGCGCACCACCGACGAGGAGGGCCTGACGACCGAGGCGTACGCCTACAACGAGCTTACGCCCGCGCTCGCCGAGCACGCGCCGGACTGCAACGCGGCCAGGACGGACGGCAGTATCATGGGCTGCCTGTGCATCTCGCCCGACGAGACGGTGGCCGCCGTGGCGGACCGCAACACCGACCCGCTGCTCGACGGCGAGAGCTGCGTGGCGGACGCGGAGGCCGTGTCGCTGACGCTCGCCGCGGACGCCTGCGCCTCCGCCGCGAACTGTGAAACCAATCCGCTGTGCGAGGTCCGCAACGACACCGGCGCGTGCGCCAGCTCCGTCGCCTTGGTGGAAGCCTACCACGCCGTGGTGTGCGCCGAGCGAGTCACGCCTGCCGAGTGCGCCAACGGGGACGGGCTCTGTCACGTGGCCAACGCCACGGACTTTGTGGCTCCGAGGAGCGTGGCCGCTGTCACCGGGGACGACGCCGCGCGCGGCTGCCCGCCCCCGCCCGCCGACCACCCGGCGCAGGCGTATACGCTCGACCCCATCACCGGCCGGTGCTACCTCGGCTTCGCCGCGCACGTCACCCCAGCCACCGGCGCCCCGTGCTGCGACCGCGCCGCCGCCGAGGCCCAGTGCCAGCGGCTCGCCTCCCTGGACGGCCTCACCTACGGCCGCCTGGCGCTCGGGGACTCCGTCAGCGCCATGCACGGCCTGTGGTCCGCGCACCGCGCCTCGGTGCTCGCCGTGGACTTTTACCACGCCCCGCCCGAGCGCGACGCGGCCTGGATCGCCGGATCGCGCGACGCGCAAACCCGACTCTGGAGCTGGGGTACGGTCAACAACACGGACCCGGAGGTGACCTTCTGGCTCGAGGACGAGCCTGGGGTTGAGGACTGCGTGGCCGCGCGCCCGGCGGGGCACGCCTGGCACGCCGAGCTCACGGGCGGCGGCTGGCGCACCGCGGACTGCTCTCGCTCGCACGCGTACGTCTGCGAGGTGCCCAGCGTGTACGGCGAAATGGACCTCGGCGACGCCGTCGTGGTCGTGGAGGGCGACGCCGTGGACCGCACGCTGGCCACGGTGACGCCACTTTTTTCAAACTTTCGCTACAGCGGATTCTTCTGGGTGGGTCAAGGGGCAATGGGCGGATGCAACTCGCACAACGCGCACATGGGCACGGGAGGCAAAACAAACTACCGAAACTACGACTGCAACTCGGCGCAGTACACCACTTGGAACGAGCACAACTGCCTCGCCACCTCGCCGTCGAGGAAATTGGCCACGGCCGCGCGGGCCGGGTCGTGGACATTTGGATTTGCATCGTTCTTTTCGGGTGATCAAAACTCGTTGGAGTACATCACCGATTTTACTTTATTTGACATCGAATCCGGCTACCGCGTCAAACTGTACTACGACCGTACTGTCCGGAACAGGTTTAGGTATTTGCAGGATATTTACATGGAGATGCACTTCTACGACAGCAGCAATCGGCAGATTGCGAAATTTGAATTACCGTTCAAAAGATGGCCATCCGTTTTTCATCCAGGCTCAGTCGGAGACGGTGACACGGTAAATCCTCAGCATGTGTTTTTCTGCTACGATCGTATGACGGGCTTGGATGTTTACTTTATGAACATACAAACGGCTGAAAATTTACAAACGAATATCATGCCTATGGCCACCGGTATACGCAATTCCATCACGGCAGAGTACGCCAGCGACACGCTGGATATGCGCAACGCAGTCTTTGTGGCCGGCAACGACGGTCATCAGTTTCGAGGTGGGCGAGTGGTGGGACATGTGATGATGTTCGACACCAAATTGGGTACGGTGACGTTTACGTTTCAGTCCGGCGACGTCAAGCCTCGCGACGTGCGCGTCCGCCTTATGGACCGCGGGCTGCACGGGAACTTCATAGACGCTGCAGGGCTGATGCACGAGATCGAAGGTGACCGTTTGACTTTGAGGTTCATTCTAACGCAAACGCGCGCCATTCTGGTGAGCATGCGACCCGGCGAAGGCGACGAGCTTCGGCTCCGCACGATGCGCGTCAACGAGGGCGTCGGCGTGGCGAGCGCGCCTGACCCGTCAGCCGAGTTCGTGTTTTACGCCTCACCTTTGACCTCCAAGTTCGTGCTGGTAGGTAGCAAGCATGCCCGCGACCATGCAGGTGACCTGCAACCCCTGGGTACCGGTTCCACAACCTCTATCAACAGCTTTGGTAACGCATCGTACGATGATAAGTACGTGGTGATGCTGTCGCCGTATTCGGCGCGCGTCGCCGACGCGATGCGCGGACAGCGGTTCACCCTCATGTTTTGGACGGTGATGACGAATCGTCACAACTACGGTCACTGGTTCAGAGATTCCGTGCACCTTCGCACGGAGGACAATCGGTTCTACTCCGTGGAGTGGGTGAACACCGGGCAGCAGCGATTCACCTTTAGGTACGGGCACGACACGCACAACCCTACCTCGGCATACATGAACGAGGCTAACGTGCATCCGTCCGCGGAGCTTCAGTATAACCTCGACGGGTCACAGACCGTGGCGCAGTTCGTGGCGCTGGTCGTAGATGGCGGTACCGCCAAGGTTTACGTTGGGGGCTTGGATCCAGCATCCGCCGACCTGGAGCTTATCGTGTCGACGAGCATTGACAACGCGCTGTTTCCAACGCGGTTTACAGGCGATGTAGGACGCCTCTGTTTGGGCATGGACCCCCAATTTTACGTGCAAGGGCAGAGTCCGATTACAAACGTCCTACTTTTGGATCGAGCGGTCGCCGCGCAGGAGCTGCAGGCCAGTTATTACAACAGCGGCGTCGGCGCCGCGCTCGAGCCGACCGATGCCTCCATGATGGCGTGGTGGCCGATGACACGCAACTGGTGGCAGGATGTCGCCGGCGACAACCTGCATCTGCGATTGCTGGAGGGCGATTCGTACAGTCATAGTCAGGACCCCGTGCGTTATTTTAAGAGCAGCGAAATTCACGCCGGTGAGCAGAGTCCGTACTACCGCGTGGTCGGTGATCAGAACGCGCCCTTCAGGTGGAACCCAAGTTTTTACGTCGGTCCTGGTCCTGGAAGTAGGGAACGGTGGAACTATTTATGGGAAACGACTACACAACGCAACCCGTACAGCAACGTGTATGACCCAACTTATATGTACATGCGTCGCAGCTCGGTCAGCCCCTACGCGTGCTCCTCCACGACGAGCTGTCCCACGAACTATCGCTACATGAGTCTCATGAACTTGGTACAAGTGCCCAACCAGACTTGGTCAGGCGATCCCGGTGCAGCGGACGCGACCACAAGCTTCCGCGCCGCGGACGGTATGCTGAACGCGCCGGCGGTTGCGGAGGCCAAGCACTACGCGCATCCAACGGCAAGCCATTTCTATTACACGTCTCGATCGACTTACAAAGCGCAAAGCACGAGCAACAGTTACGCGGCGTACAACAACTTTCAAATGGGCCACAACCGCACCGAGCGTTACCGTAACGATTGGCCGCGGTACAACAACATCCTCGCCTCGGGGACCAGCGCGCGTTTGGCCCAAGCGATGAACGGGCGATCGTTCACGTTCAGCTTCTGGACCATGCTGGACGGCAAGGGCGGTTACACCACGGCCAACACGTTCACGGTGGCCGACGGTGGGTCCGATCGCGATCACGACGGCCTGTCAAGGCAGCTGCAGATACGATATTGGGGTAGCGGTGCCAACCACAACCAGCGCATATTCATGCAAGTCCTATACCGCCAGTACGACTGGGGCTACAGCAGTCAAAGTTTGTACGACTTTTATTATCAATGGAACTCCATATGGTTTTTTCAGATGAACGATCTCAACGCGATGCAGTCTGAAGCGCAGATGCTTACGATCGTAATGCACGCGAACGCAACGCTGGACGTTTATTTGGGTAACATGAACCCGAACGCGCCCAACGTTACCGCGGTCACGAAGGGACGTGTGGGTGCAAAACAAGGTCTACAAGCGGCTGGCACCCTGGGGGGTGCGGAGCCGGACTTCGTCGACGCAAACGGGGCCGCCTTCTACAACTTTCCATCGGACACGCGCGTGTACGTTAATTTGGAGCGCACCGCGGCGCAGGGACTGTTAGCGTTTAGCAACTTGCTTATTTTGGACCGCGCGCTGGCTCAGCACGAGGTGACGCAGCTGTTTGAGACCGGTGATGTCGCACCGTACGCCCAAAACGTAGCGTTGTGGCATCCGATGACCAGCAATTGGTGGGAAGACGTCGGTTTGGACCAGGCGCATTTTACCGAGTATTTAATGACCACCACCTCTTACTCGCACGCGAACTGGTTGTTGACGTTTGATCGTATCCTCGCGGAGAACGCGGAGCACGTCGGCGCGCCGGGCAACGCCTCCGCGTACTACCTGCGGGCGTACGACACGCCATACCGTTTTTTGTCAACGCAAAGCCTGCCGAACGGGTACTTCAATCAGCATCACCTCAATGTTGAAACGGTGCCTTTCACGTCACAAAAATGGATGTCGCAGCAGGAACATACTCGGTACGCCCCGGTCAGCGCGAACGACTACAATCTGCGCATGGCCAGCGCCAGCGCGCCTTGCGTGTCGGTGGTCTCAGACGAGTACGACCTGGGCGGTGACGTAAAGTACATGCTCACGGACGCCTCCGGCGCGCGGTCACCGCTCGCGGACGGCGATCGCCTTTACACGAGGGCGCACTCCGCGAACCAAGCGTGCCCCGCCGCGCTGTTCGACAATCGCGCGTACGATGCGCACGAAGGATACCTGCAATCCGAAGAGGACGCGCCCTTCGAGGTCATTTACGCGTTTGGCAAAGGCGCGCGTGAGCTGGCCGCCGTGCAACTGGTGCTTCCGATGCAGGGCCCGTCGTTCGGTCGGCACGACTCCGCGTCACAGACCAGCAACGTGTTCGAGTCCGTGACAATCGCCACCTTCGCGGTCACCTCCGCGCCGGACCTGTACACGTACATAGGCGTAGCACCCACGTCGGATCCGACTCACGCGGACGGCTTTCGCTTCGGCGGGTTTACCGTGACCAACGCGCGCGGCGTTCATGTTTTATCGGCTTCTGATGATGACACCTTTTTCTATCGCCTCAGTATGGAAGCCAAAGGATTCACAAACGCGACTAACGAGTACGCGACGTACACCCAGACGGACGCCGACAGCGCTTCCTTCGACATGGCGAGCGGCGTGGAGCTGTGGTCCGCACACGGAAGACCCAGCGTTTACGCGCTTTTTGATGAGCCAACGTCTGTGCGCGAGTTTACACTGCGAGCCTCGTCTGGACGCATGCCCGACACCGGTGTGTTTGTGGCCAGCGCGGACGGCGTCGCGTGGACGGCCATCGGCGCCTGGACCGACGGGGCGGCCGCGACGAGCGTCAGCCAGCAATTCACAGGCGAAACCACCGCGGAAACGCCCGTAACGAATCTCAGGTTCGCTCTGACCGAGGTGGTGCGCGACGACCACGACGCGGACCTCATTACGGACCTGGCCGGGCAAACTCCCCGCGGCTGGGGCGCGACCATCACCGCGCTCTTCGACCCGGTGCCCAACACCGTGGCGGTGCGCGTGCGAGCAACCGCTCCGGACGGGCAGCCATCCCGCGTGATGGAGCTGCGCTTGCACGAACGCGTCTATTTGGAGCCCTCGCCTCCACCGCCGCCGTGCTCCCCGCCAGCTCCGAGGCCTCCGCCCTTACCCCCGAGTCCGCCGCCGTCGTCCGCATCCAGCTTTACGCTGCCTCGCATCGGAGTGCGCTCGTTGGCCAGCGCCAACTGGTACGTGTGGGGCCGAGGCGAGACGGACACCAGCACGAGCACTTACATCAATCGTTACAAGGGCCGGACCGATTATACGGACTTTCCCGACGATTGGGGCAGAATGAACGGACTCATGTCCGATGCGGACCCGCAGCTGGCTAAGATATTCAACAACAAGAACCACGACGAGGCCACCGGTATGACCTACATATTTTGGACGATCCTGGCGAACGGCCATTACTACAATACCAACTCGTTCTGGGGCATGACTCAGGTGCGTGTTTGTTTTTGTCTTTTGTGGAATTCTTTTTTCTCGGTGCTCACAAGTTTGCGTGTTGCGCGCAGCCGTTCGGTTGCGGCCTGACGAACGGCAAAGATGAAATATTTCACCTCAATCTGCACTACGCCAGTTCAGGGGGTAGCGGGAACAAGCCGTACGCTTACAACCACATCGGTTTCAATCGACCGAGCAACGCACATCAGCGCAACGTGTACTTCCGATCCGCCCATGACCAAGGCTGGGACGAGTGGGATGGCACGCAGGACCGCGCTCAGATGGTCGCAATCACGATCGATAAGATTACAGGCATCAAATTGTATATCGGAGACGACGACGAGTTCTTCCTGCTCCACGGTGGCACCACCAGCTGGCACGACTCTTGGAACACGCATTGGTCCGAGTGGGACACAGCCAGGTTTCAGTGCGGTTTTTACTACAACTCCATCACAGGGGGCAACTACCCGGTGAACAACATCATGCTCTTCAATCGCAGTTTGGAAGAGTACGAAATGCGCCGCATGTACGTGGACGGCGAGTTTCGAGACGGACTGAATGATCCGCTGTACAAAGAGCTGCTCGCTTGGTACCCCATGCACACCGGAAACTGGTGGCAGGATATGTCGGGCAACGAGAGGCATCTGTCCGAATACAAAAGCTCCACGTACGAGGTGCACAGCAACGACCCGTCGCGCACTTTTACCAACTTGGAGGTTATGCGTGCCACGTACATTCGCACACCGCCCGGTGAGATTTCGCCTTACTACATACAGGCCGCCAACGATCGCTCTTATTCCCTGACGTCGTACACACCCCAGGCTCGTAATCGAGCGACCACGAGCGGCGGCAGCCCCGTCGGCACCTACTTCAACGACGTGCGCATCGTACCCGCGCAGCCGTTTGCCTACACGCTACCGGCGTGGGTGACGGGGCGTTTGGAGGTGGTGAGCGACAATCGCCCGGTGAACGGCGCGCAGGACAGCATCACCTGCGATCGGTCCCGCACGCCCGTGTGGATCGACGGCATGTACGACGAGCGTTTCACGCTCGCCAACGGAGACACAGTCCTGCGGGGATTGCCGTCCTACGTACCACGGTCGTACGATGGAAGATACCCCTTGTACCCGCCGGGTAATTTTGACAGCGGATTCGAGGTGGTAAATTGCGCCGTGGTGCGCGATGTAGGGTCCGGGTCCGCTGCCGGTTCCTGGGACTGCGACAACCCTGCGGCTAACAGCGGACTGGAGGTGCTGTATGGACCCGTCGCTTTCGAGATGCCCACCGGTGGCGCGCAAACGTACGCTCAAGGCTACGCGGGGTGCGTGACGGACCTCTTCGATACTGTGCTCGAGCGCGGGTACAACATCAGCTACTCAATCGAGCTGCACCTGAGATACGACTTGGGCGCACCCTCCGTGGTGGACGGTTTCGCCGTGCACGCGACCAGCGCGATGCAGAGCGTCAATCTCACCTGCAAGGACTACAGCGGCGCGCAGGTTTATCATCAACAGGTTGCCGAGCCGTCCGTGGTGTCGGGCTGGGCCAACGCGACCCTGCCCGTGCAAACCGATGTGCCCTGCGCCACGGTGCTGATCGACATCGTGACGGAGCAATCTCTCGCGATATTCGAGGAGGTGGCCCTGCTGCGCGAGCCGCACCCGGCACCGCCACCGCCACCCTCGCCACCCCCCTCCAGCCCGAACGCGCCTCCGGCGGGAATGCTGATCGCGGGCTACTACCCCGTGTACGATGACCGCGAAATGGCAAAGGCCGCCTCCCCGACGGGCGAGGCCTTCACCATCAAGCTGATGGCATACGTATACTACATGCCTTCCGGACTCACGCAAGGCGTGGACGGGTGGTATGGCGACTACGGCGCGAGCGCCACTCGCGAGGGCGTGCCCGTGAACCGCAGCGAGTACGTTTGGGCGGTCACTTCCAACGCATGCCCCGCCGCGCATCGGCCGAACGCCGCTCAGTGTTTGGATGAGGTGGCGCGCGATCTTCACTCGGAGGTGGGCTACACCGTGACCGACGCCAGCTTACCCGCGGGGTGCGTGCACGTGGTGCTCTCGCACGTGCGCAGCCGAGTCCTCTTCAACGCCATTGCCAGCTCGGAGGTGTCCTGCAACAGGGACGCTCACGTGCGGTGCGTATGTCTGAGAAGCGCGACCCCTGCGCAACCTTCATCGGTCCGCAGATCGCGACCTCGCCCGCGGGACCCTCGCTACGACCTGCTGCGCTACCGGCTCCACTTCGACCACCCCACGGACGCCCTGGCGGCGCTGGACGGCCACGGTCGAGCGGCGCCCGCGGACAGCTTCAACCTGTCGCACGGCGCACTCGTGACCAGCGACGACGTGCCGGACAGGCGCGTGGCGATGCGCAGCCTCTTGCTCAACGCGACCAACCGCGGACTGCGGTTGTCCGACATGGAGCTGGCGCTCGGCCGTCGCTCGCCGTACAGCAGCTTCTCCGTGTCCTACTGGAGCAAGCTCACGCAGAGCCCGGACAAGCAAGATGCCGAGGTGCTCATGTCGATCCCGGACGAACGCTTCGTGGACGAGCGCCGAATCGTATCGCCGGTCACAGAGGCTCGGCGGTTGCACGTCGTGGAGGCGGGCACCGAATTTTGGGCCTACGCCAACCCGCATGCCACCAATCCCATGGAGCGCATGTACGATGGCACAGTCGGCACCGCTACGTACGTTGCCAACTTCGCGGTGCTGATGTTCAATCGCTCGGTGTACGTGGAGGAAGTTATGCTGGTGCAGAACGTTGCGACGACGGACACCAACCGACGCGTCACTCCGCCAGATAACTTGACGTTTTACGCGCTCAGGCCGGAGGCGACCAGCGCCTTCTCCAAGAACGAAAACGATTGGATGCTGTTGGAAACGCAAGCGATTAACCACGGAGGAACGTACGACGCAGCGGATCCCTTGCTCACCAAGGCAACCTCGAACGGTGACGTGTGGACCGTGCAGCGTGTGCTGCAACCACCCCGCTGTACAGCGGTGAAGGTGCAGTTCCACGAGCAGATGAAAACCACAGCCGCCTGGCCCCGCTACCTGGTGCGCGAGTTTGCCGCGTACGGGCAGTACGCTCGCGCCAAACGCCCCGGGGCGACGCCTCCCTACCGCAGCCACGACACTCCGGTGCGCGTGCACCGCGTGGAAACCAAACTCACCCCCGCACGTACCGCCCGGGCCGATTTCGCACGAAACAACTCGATGGATGCCCCTCTGGCGATAGCCTGGCGGGTGCGCTTCTTGGAAACCGAGGATCCCTCGCAAAAGCTCTTCCGTTACAGCGCCGGGCCGCTGTTCGAGGATGACGCCGGGCGCGTGCTTTCCAACAGCGACATCAAGGAGATTCGACGATTGAACCACCACCACACCACGGACGCTCTGCAACAGGATGAAAAAGGGAATTACGGGTACTTTAACACTCCCACGACTTCGTACTGGGAGGCCAACTTGCTGGACAGCTGGAGCGTAACCTTTTGGTTCCCTCAAAGACCGCGCAGGATGCGGGTGCGGTGCGCCGCTAATGAGCAGCCCGAGAATGGCCCTCGGTGCCCGACGATGGCGATGCTGGAATACGCCTTAAACGACGACCTGGAGTGGGTGGCGTGGCGCAACGTCTCTTTGGTGAGCACCGGCAACCCCGGAGACGTGCGTCGCGGCGAGTGGCGTCAGGTGGACCTGCACGACCCGCCGGGGGTCACCGACGTGGTCAACGCGCAGCACGCGGACGACTCGTGGGTGCACACTGTGGTGGCCTTTGATGATGCCACATCCACGACGCGCGTGCGCAAGCTCTACGCCGGCAACCCCTACGGCGGCGCTCTGCGGAACGCGGTGTCGCAGGCGACTCTGCCTCTGCACGTGCCAGGGGAGACGAACATCGTCTTCGGGCCGAACCTTTCGGGTTCCGACGAGCTGCGCATCACAGACGTGCGCATTCACACCGGGGCTCTAGACTGGCAGGAGATGCGCGCGGTTCACGTAGAGCTGCGCGCGCTCATGAACCGGGACGATCCGCATCAGGTCTCCCTCGTGACCAAGGCGCCCGCCTTTCCCACCGAGGTGTCCGACGTGCAGATCGCGTCGCACTACGTGGACGCCAACACGCCCACGCCGGCGATGGCGTACGCTTTTGACGATTCCGCGTTGCGGCTGCGAGATCCAACGGAAGTGCCGGAGGTGGATCGGCTGCGCACCTTCGCGCACCGTTACATCCCCGCGGTCGCCCAGGACCGTCCGCACGCCACCACCTTCACGCTGGCCCGTCCGACGCTGGTGCACCTCGGGGTACCGGCGGAGTTGCACGCGAACAGAAGCATGAACGCCAGCCTCTACAACCAGCTTCATTCTTGGGGAGGCTGGTCCCGCGCGGAGGACGTGGCAAACTGCGCGAACACGCGCGTGATACCCACGGGCGGCAAGGTTTTATCGCAACATGGGAATGGGGCGACGGGCAACAATGTCGCTACGCAGCTCTCGAGCGGTGTATACGATTTTAGCACTGCTAGTTATTGGGTTTACGTCGACGCGGTGCGCAATCCTAACCGATACGCGCAGGTCACCTTCGACGCGCCCGTGTATCTAGTGCGCACCATTTTGATGCAGCGCGGGGATAGCAGCCAATTTTCCCATTGGGGTTACTTGGCACTGACGCCAAATGCGGACCCGAATGATGACGCCGATTGGAAGTTTATGCTTCGCAACGAGCAGGGGCATCGCGCCATTACGGAGCACCGATTCTTGGATAAACCGCAGCGCGTGTCCGGTATACGAATCAAATGGATGGGCGACGATTTCAACGCCATGGGTTACCCAGACAGATACCACACCAACACCAACCCGTACATGCAAGTGTACAAGCTCTTCCTCTACGGCTGCGAAACGCACCCCGACGTGGTGGCCCAGTCCAGCACCGTCGCCTACGAGCGAAGGGTGCGCGTGGACATGTCCGGCAGCAAGGGGGCCGTCGACCGCGCCAGGGAGGCAGGCGGGTTTGACCCTCCGCAAGAGATGGTGTGGTACTCGGCGGTGGCGGACCGCGGCACGCACACGTTGCGGTGCGGCGACGACGCCTTGATGCGCCACCCCGAACCCAACTGCGCGCAGACGATCCTCACCATCGCCAACGCACCGGAGGACGACGCTCCGCGGGTGCTGACGCCGCACAAGGGCCCCTTCATCGGCTCCGCCGCTTTAAGGAACAGCACGCCGCACACCTCCATCACACCGTTGGGTGGGGACCCCACGTGCCACAAAAATACACGCGCAGACGATCACACCAGTCGCACGTCGATGTGGGTGTACTACGATCCGGAGGAGTTCGACGGGGATAGCTACTACTGGCGCACCGGGGACGGGTTCATCGACGAAAGTTCGCCCGGACCGAGCCAACCGCATCTGGCTCAGGTTATGAAAACGCGCAACCTGTACAATCCGTACGATTACCCGGGGGCGCTTCTGGACGGCATCATCACCCCTGCGTTCGATTCGGAAGTCATGAAACCGGATGCGCTGCGCCCCCATCTAAACGAGCGCGACGATCACGTCAACCGTGTGCGGCAAAACGCGGTGCCCGACGCCGAGAACGACGCCCGCATCGGCGATGGTGGTTACTTCCGCTTCGACACCAACGTGGACAATCGGGACCTGACGGTGGTGCTGGATCTGGACGGTCGTCTCTGCCGGTCGCCCGAAGACCCGGAGCACGCGGGGCGTCGGTTCTCGCTGCGCGCGATCGAGATTTTCAACAAGCATCACCCCGGAGAGAGCTCGACGGGCGACCGCGACTACGTAGATCGGGTGGACGTGCACTGCGCGGGCGCGGAGCTGCGATTGACCGACGCTGGTAACCCGGCGTACCACGAAGACCCGGCTTGGTCGCGCGTGACGCACCCGCACATGCCCGGCAGCGGGTACCACGACCTGCTGCGGCCCAGACAGCGCACGCATCATTCGGGCAACGTGCACTACACGCTGCACGACAACCACCCCACCGTGATCGACCTCACCAAAAACAACGCCTGCGGAGGCCCGGATGCGCGCGCTCGGTACGTGCGGCTGCGTTTCGAGCGCCGCTTTAGCACTAGCCGCTCGTACGGCGGCCTGTCCGAGATCCGGGTGTGGGGCACGCACACGCATACGGATACGGTATCGACGCAACTTGTGGATAGGGCGTACCAGCAGCTCGGTTCGACCACCTCGGTCGCGGTCGTACCCAACGCCACCTCGTGGCGGCTCGACTGCGCGGCTGCGGGACACCAGAGCGGTCAGAACCCGACGCCCACTCGCGTCAACCTAAACGAGTGGGCGCTGTGGGACGAGTCCGGCGCGCACCCGACCAATCTGGCTTACGCTCACAGAGCGTCCCCCGACACGCATCTCTACCCACAGTCCTGGGCGAGGGCCTCTTTGTTCAACACGGCCCCGACTTACTTGGAAGAAGGCGGAAAGCGGTGGACGCGAACGCAGATTGCATATTTGGACGTCTACAATGGACAAATGCCCACCGATCAAACCGGCGATTTAACCTTCAATGGCTACGGGAAATGGAGCGATGATGCGATAAATGCAGCAGATTTTGCGTTTATTGAATTCGTTCCTGCGCACATGAGCGCAGATCTGTACACGTCGTATTTTAGAATGGATAACATTGTATACGGGTCTCAGATTGCACGGTACCCGACGCAATACACCACCGCACTCGAAGACGCTAAAGCAGGCGTATGGATAACACCGACCAGCGCGCAGAGCACCTATAAAATTTGCAATTTTGGAAAGGCGCACTATGCAGGCAACGTTTGGCAAGGATTTGGTTTTGCGCACAACGATGAATGTTTGGTCGGTCCTATTGTCAATAATCAAGGAAATTACGTGGCGGACGTAGTCCGACTCTTTGGTCATAAATTGGTGATGGGTGGAGATTATTGGGCCACGGACGGCGTCTACAACGTCAACAACTTGCAGAGCGCGCAGATGACGTGCCCCGGGTCGTCCATCGTTCACACCTTCACGGAGCCCGTTGCCCCTACCGCCGCAGTGTGGGCCGGTAATGATAACGGTTACGATATGACGGGCATGCGCATTTTCTACGCCAGCGGCAATCTCAGCGTGCCTCTGCGACGCAAAAGCACGCACGAGCCTTTGGCCCGTCGCTACCCGCCCGTGGGCTTCACGGACGAGGCGGTGACGTCGGGGTCGGTGGTGGCAACTATGGATGGCCAGCCCAAGACGTTACCGAGTCCGCGCGCGACGGACGCTGGCAGCAACGTCAACTACGGCACCACGCCGTACCGCGTGGATCTGCTAGTGGCCAACCAGTCCTACGGCAACGGGGCGTACGCCATCATCGTGGAGGGTGCGGATCAGAGCCGACGCCCGGGGCATTACGCCTCCCACGCGCCGTACCGCCTCTTTGATCACGCGGACATGAACGACGGTCGCGGGTACACGCAGTACGACTACCGGGCGTACCAGCTCGAGACTTCGCCTTTCCGGCACTACAACATCACCCTGGCGCTGCCCGAGCGGGTGTACTTGGTTTACTACGAGCTGCACCCGCCGGGCGGCACCGCGCAGTGGCGCACGCCCTCTTCATGGACCGTGTCCGCGCGAGACTGCGAGAACACCGCTGCGGACGTGGTGAGATCACTGCATCACCGGGACAACGCCGGGCAGGACGAGTGGTACACCTGGCGCGGCACCGAGTACCTGGTGGCAGACGACGTCGCCTGCGCGGAGTTCACCCTGACGATACGGGACACCCTGTACAACGGGGACCTGCGGCTACAGGAGTGGGCCTTGTACGGGGCGTCAACCATCGTTGAAAAGGACGACGTGTACTCGACTTGGACCGAGCACGGTCGACCCCTTCACATGGGTGAGGACGACACCAACCACAACAAACCGCTCAGTGTGCCTTTGAACCATAAGAACTTGCGGGGCGTGCGTCACTGGTCCATCGAGATCGAGGACACTTTGGACCAAATCGGCAACTTGGAACTGATGGAGGCCAGCTTCTTGGACGCCAACCTGCTGGTGATGCAGCCCGAGTCCACTCGCTTCCCCAGTAACCTCACGTCCAGCGACCCGTTGGTGCTGCACGACGGGACCAACTCGCCCGAAGACCAGTACCGCACGGATCCCTCCGCCCACGGGACATCCGTGACGTACGAGCGCGCCAACTTTCCCATCTTGCTAAACTACACCTTCCCCAAAAACGCCCCCATGCCCTCGTACATGCAGTTCGCGTACGACACCGTGGTCGGCGCGGCGCCTCGCGCGCTCCGCGTGCACTACTCGCACGGCGGGGTGTACTGGACGCAGTATGCCAAGCTGCACGCTGAGGAGTGGGAGCTGCATCCCGCCGGCAGTCACCGACCGCTTCGCTTCCGACTGGGCGAGCCGCGCGCGCACTCGCCGTACGCCCACTGCGAACGGGATCTCAATGCCACCTTGGCTGTGGATACGGTCAGCGCGGACGTGGAGAGAAAGCTTTTGCTCTCGTACACCGGCGCGGCCGCGGTGGACGCGTCCGAGTACATGGGCGCGGACCCCATACCAGTGCACGGCGCTACCTCGCTGTCCCGCTGCGACCTGAGCGAAGGCCAGAGCGGGGATCGGGTGTACGTGCTCGGCTCCTGCGCGGACGTGGCAGATCTTCTGACGCCCGGATCCGGCGGAAACGTCACGCTTCAGGTGGACGAGACTGCCGACAGCGCGGCGATCGTGTACGAGTTCGCGGACGAGACCGCCATTTCGCGTATCGAGCTGCAGCTGGACACGGAGGTGCTCGTGAAGGACCTGCGGGTGCACTACACTCAATCGTTGACGGACCCGGACGGATACTGGACGCCGTACATGCTGCGGGATGAGGGCGTAGCCGGTCGCGAGCGCGAGCTTTTGGGCCCCGAGGCGCCCGACCTGGGCCGTACGGTGATGCTCGTGGGCGCGCAGCAGTCCGTCACGGCCAAAGCGTGGCGGGTGACTTTAAAGAGCGCCTCGGAACGCACCACCGCTCACGTGGCGGGGCTTCGGCTGTTCGGCCCGGAAATTGACTCGTCGCGGACCCTCAGCGGGATGCCTGTTTTCGTGGTGGCGGGCGGCAGCATCGTGCTCACCATGCCCGCCGGCGGCTCCCTGGTGACCCACGCGCGCGTGGGTTTCAAGGCGGACACCTTGGTGCCCACCCGTTGGCGCCTGGAGGCTCGGGGGTACGCGAGCGGGGTTTGGGAGGTGCTGCACGAGCAGTCGTACCAAGATGGCGCGCCCTCTCACGCGAGCGTGACGGTGGAGAGTCGTGTGGTGGAGCTCAAGCTCACGATCACCGATCGGGCGGTGGCCCCCAGCTACTCGGTGACGGAGTTTGCCGCTTACGGTTGCCAGTGCGACGCGGACAACCTTGTGATGCAGGCCGTGAGCAACGACCCGCCGCAATGGATCACCGCGGACGGGGGCCCTATCAGCTCCCACGCGAAGGCGGTGCTTTACGACGGCGACGCGTCCACGCAGGAGGTGGCGGTTATTGGGGGCAACTCCCTGGCTTTCGAGGGGGACGCCGTAGGGCTGCAGCTGGACGCGCAGGTCAGCGGAGATGGCGTGCTTCGCGCCTTGCTCTTCCCCGACGGACCACGGGCGATGAGCATGGCCTCTCCGCCGTTGTACAGCGTGGGCGTGGTGTACACGGCCACGGGCGGCATCCAGGCGATCGAGTACGGCGAGGACGCGTCCGCAGCGGTGCCCATGCCTCTGAACGCCCCGAGCGAAAATGCGGCGGCCGGCGGCAGGATCCGACTGCAGGTGGACCGGACCGACGGTACGGCGCGGGTGCTGCGTAACACGCTCGTGGCCGGGCAGCAAACCGACGATTACCACGTGGCGTACGTGTTCGACTCCCACTTTTCGCCGCTACGGCACACGCACCAAGTGCGTTACGCCCTGATGATGACCTCCGACGCGAGCGTCGCGGTGCAGAACACCCGGGAGGTGCACCTGGAGCGCGCCTGCGAAGCCAGGCGTGCCTTGGGGGCGACCTTCTACATCACCGGAGCGCAGAGCACCTACAGCTGCGGCAACTTCAGGCGCCTGAGTCTGCGGGACGACTCCGAAGAGGTGATGTGCGTGCACTTTGAGCACACCCTCAGTCGCCACGGGTCCTGGTCGACCGAACGATTGCGCGAGCGCTGCGCCGAGCTGGATTCGACCTTGCTGTACGTGCCCGACCTGGATCGGGTGGACGCGGAGCGCTTTGCCGAGAAACTGCGAGCGGCCTACCGGGCCTCCTTCTCCGAGAGCGCCAACAGCAATTCCCAGCACCCGCTCTTTAAGAACCTCGTCAACATGCTCGACGCGGGCGAGGTGAGCACCCAAGACATTGTCGAGCTGGATCTGGTGCTCGGCCAGGATCCGGAAGACGAGGCGCCGCCCACGCTGCCGCCGATGCCCGTGGATCTTAGATGGCACGCGGACGTTGCCGGTTGGGCGACGCAGAACGAGGATTTCGACCGGCTGCTGCGAGACCACCCCACCCTGTGGCATCTCGAGGCGAACGCCAGCGTGGCTCACGCCTGCGCCGCGTTGGAGCTGCACGGGGCGGTGCCGGTGGACGCAGAAGCGATGTGGTACGCCAATGTCACCGGCGGCGACAATCGCAAGGTCGTACTGCGGGCGGTGCCGTGCGAGGCGCAGTACACGCACGCCGTGTGCGCCCGTCCCGGCCGCGTCGATGCGCCCCCTCCACCTGACGCCCCCTTGGGACCGGCGCCGCTGGTGGACCGCTTCGGGGCGGCGCGCAGCGCCAGCGACCCGCCCATGCGGATGATTCAGATGTCCAACTACCCGCGCACGCTTCACGGCGAGACCGGGGTCGAGATTGCCTCGTTGGAGCCGAGCGTGGTCGACACGCTGCCGGCGGACGTGATCTACGCCTACAGCGATCTACCCGTGACCGTCATCGAGCCCAGGGATGCGGTGCTCCTGCACGCGCGCGGAACCGAGCTAGGCTGCGCTACCCTGCTCGCTCCGGGTGAGTCCCTGCGGCTGCGCATTGTGGCGCACAAGGAACCCGACACCGAGTACGCCGTGTTCGGTGATGACGGGTCGCTGCTTCTCGAGGGCGTGATTCCCTCGCCGGACGCGCTGAACGAGGTGGAAATCTTGGTCGAGGGAGACCGACCGTTGTACGGGGTGTTCGTGCGTTCCAAAGACGCTATGCTCTCCGTTAGCGCCCGCCGCGCTTCCGACGGAAGCGGGGCATCCCCGTGTTACCCAACCGCGGATTTCACCGGGGGTTGGACGGGAGACGGGGAGGAGCCGGACGCCGAGGATTCCATCATCGTGGCGGTTCTGCGCGCCGACCCAACGCGTCACAACCGCACCCACCCGGCTGGCATAGCAGCCCGCGTGCGCATGGACATCATGCGCCGCTCCCAAAACGTGATTTACGACTCGCACATCTACGTCGGTCCCAGAGGGCTGCGCCTGCCCGGGGAAGGTACGGACCGCTCCGCCCGCATCACGGAAGGCGCCGCGAGGGCTCGGCTGGACCGCGACAGCGAGGACGGCGCCGGGCTTCACCTGCTGGTCGCCCACGTGCGCAATCGCACCGACGGCACCTTCGATGTCAATCCGTGGATCCCGGAGTTTCTGCACTCCACCCGTATGCCCATGCTGAGCGGGGAAAGAGTGGCCGCGCTCACCTTCATCAACGGTCGCGAGCCGGACTTGGTGGACCCGACCAATGCTCGTGTGACGCAGCCCGTCACGCAGGTGTACCGCGGGCGCGTGGGCGGGTACGCTCTCCAGTCCTACGCCTTCGACGCGACCGTGGACCTGGCCAACGGGACCCTAGTCGCGGACGTGCCCGGTGCGCACGCCGTGGGCGGCAGGCCGCTTCTGGGGTCCGTGGACTACCTGTCCGGCGAGGTCACTATTGTCTATTGCCAGATCGGTGGGTTTACCCACCGTAACAGGCTGTTACGGTGGGTAAACCAACCCTACGCTTTTGGCGCGTAACGGGGTCGTTACGCGGATCCGAAAGAAATGTTACATTATAGTGACGAACTAGACACCTAAAACCAATACTAAAAGTACTCGGGGGTCAATAGACTTGGCGGCAAACGCTGTTAAACATGCCTCCAATTGCGCTCAACTTGAGAAAACGTGTGAAAATTATAGGGTGTGAGTTATGCATTCCCGCTGGTGCGTGTGGGCGGGAATGGGCTGTCCAAGAGTTTGGCGGGCAATGCCCCAACCCCCTTCAATATAGCTTGAAGGCTCGAGTGACCGCATGTGACCCGGACAAAGCACCTGGCAAGCGATTCGAAGTGACGTTCGAATATGACGGAGACAAGCACGCGAATTCCCTCGTCTTCATCACCGCGTATTTGCATTTGGGTGAATGCATGACAATACACATGCTTAAACCACAGTGGATTGCCTTGTTGAGATAAAAATCGTTTGGTCTATGGATGTATTATGATGCATAAACTTTTGCAGCTGCTAGAGCTGTACCCATTGACGTGAACTTATTTTCCCCACGAAACCCTATGAAAATAACGGATTTCAGCCAATTTTAGGGCTTAATGAACCCCGACACCCCCATGGTAACGTAACATGCCTACAATATGCACATGCCTCCCCAAGTGATTTACATCAAAACTTGACATTGTCAACTATCATATATGAAGTGCCAACCCTAAGAACGCATACTAGCGCCTCCCTCCGTACGGCACGGATCTACCAATATTTGTGACACTTGTAAAGCCACCGTAAGCAAATTTCCCAACCCACCATAATATTTGGCAACTTCATGCGCCTCTTACATATCGAAAACACCTTAGAATTGTGCAAAGTATGTTTTCCATGTTCGAAGGGACTCTTAATGAGTGCCATGAAACATAGGTTTGAGACCATATACGCCGTTACATAAAAGCTTTAGGTTGTTTAAAATCGTCATTACGGTGGGTTAACCCACCGTACCCATTTGGCAATAGACACTATGCCGGACCGGTCGCTGGGGCGCGGTGAGGATGACCTTAGCGCCTACGAGGTGATCTACGTGCCCGAGCCTTTGCCGTACGCGGACCCCAACGCGCAGACCTACAACATACCCACCTGCGTGGCCGCGACGCAGTTCGACCAGGAGACCGTGGGCCACTGCTCCCAGCACCGCACGCAGAGCGGGTGCGTGGAGGACCCGCTGTGCTCCTACGGGGACACCGTGGAGGACCCTCAGGCGTACTACGAGCTGGTCACGCGCAGCAACACGCAGCGCGCCGCGCAGAGCCAGCTGGTCACCATGGAGGTGGACGGGTGCGCGGGCGCCTCCGTGGGCCAGTGCTCCACCGTCGGGTCCTACGTGGACCGCACCGGGGCTCAGCTACGACGCCCTGACGGGGGTCCACACGGGCACGCTGCGCAGCAACCTGTGCCCGAGCTCCACCGAGGTGCCCACGAGCGCCCTCTCGACCGCCAGGGCCAAGTGCGTGGCCATCACCGTGCGCCAGGTGACTACCGCGCCGCACGCCATCTCTTTGCACGGCACGGTCGCGTACACGGTGGACGGCGTGGCCATGCGGGGCCCCTTCCAGGGGGGCATGTCGGTGAGTTGCCCGAGCAGCTCCGCAACGCACCGCTGCACCGCCGGCATCGACGTGCTCACCTGCGACAGCGAGGCCACCCGCGCCTGCAGCGGGGACGCCTCCACGCTGGACGCCTGCGACGGCCGAGTGTACTCCGGGTACACGAGCGCGGACACCTTCTACGAGCTGCACTCCCAGAGCGCCTGCGCCACTTACCCTCCCTCCTTGGATCACGCGCTGGTGGCTTACGCCCTGGACGGACGCGGCGTGTACGCGATGGAGACGCACCTGCAGGTGGGCAGCTACGACGCGTGCAACGGCCACTACGGCCCCGTGTCGACCGGGCCCTACTCCATGGGCGGATACTTCCCACTCTACCCTTTGGGCACCTTCACCGCGGGGTACCACACGCACGCGTGCGTGTACGTCAGCGCGCAGGTGGGCTGGCGCTGCGACGAGGGGCGCGACGGGGAGACGACTTTCGAGATGCCGGATGACGCCTCCCCGGCGTACCACGGCACCCACACGCCCGATTCTCCGCCCAACGGGGCCGTGGTGGATCCCGAGCACAGCGCGCGGGAGCGGTACGGCGATCTGTACGTCTACCACTACCACACCACGCCCCGAGCGCCCTACACGCTGGGCTGCTACGGGCCGGTGCTCAACGTGGATCAGTGCTTAGCCCTGTACAGCGCCAACTGTCGGGCCTCGTCCACCACGGTGCGGCTCGTTACGCAGCACGGGGACCCATTCGACATCGACTACCGACTATACTGCCCGTGCTTCCGTCACACCGACCTGTCGCACTTCCGCGACCCGCAGCGGTACACCTATTCGGTCACGCACGAGCGCAGCCCCCCGCCGCCCGCGCCGCCGCCGTCGCCCCCTCCGCCACCGCCGCCGTGCCCCCCGCCGACCGCCGCGCCCACAACCTCCTTCCCCGCGCGAGCCCGACGGCCCCCACGGCGTCTCCGACTGTCAGTCCCACCACGAACGCGCCCACCCACTCGCCCTCGGCCTCGCCAACCTCCAGGACGCCCACCGCTTCTCCGAGCGCGTCGCCTACCACAAAAACGCCCACCGCCTCGCCCTCTCTATCGCCCACGTCCAACACGCCCACCGCCTCGCCCAGCGCAAGCCCCACCACGAGGACGCCCACCGCCTCGCCCTCCCGATCGCCCACGTCCAACACTCCCACCGCGTCACCCAGCGCGAGCCCCACCACTAAGCAGCCCACCGCATCGCCCACCGAGTCGCCCACAACCACCCCCACTAGGTCGCCCATCACCAACGTGCCCTCCAAGGCGCCGACCGGATCGCCCTTCACCCAGGCGCCCTCCGCTTCTCCCACCACCATCGCGCCCACGCACTCGCCAACCGTCTCACCGACGCAGCCGGGCGTGCGCACCACCGTCGTCGGCGCGACGAGATTTCAGGGCGACCCGGTGGTGACGCTCCGACGGCGTCTCATGACGAACGAGACCTTCGCCCAGGAGTTCCTGCGCAGCGTGACGCACGCCACCGAGCAGGCGTCCGAGATGGTCGTGACCGAGAACGGGAACCGCGCTTCCGTCGCCATCGTCAACGCCACCTACGACATCATCGGTGACGAGGTGATCAGCGAGCACGTTTACGAGAACGTCTTCTTTAACGAGGCGGACCATGTGATGGTCACGGCCTTCTTGGACAACGTACGCACGGAGATCGCCTCCACGCAGGAGAATGTGACGCCCAATCAGGTGATCATTCACAACTATCGAGCGATCACGGCGTCCGCAGGAAGCCGCCGCCGCTTAACGCAAAGCAGCGTTTTCGTGTCTAGCCTCTACGACGTGGTGGTGAACGCGTCGGTCACTTACAACGATCTGCAGCGTATGGACTTGCTGCAGTCCAACGCCACCAGGAACGCGACCCTAACACAAATGGAGAGCGACATGAAGAACACGATCGAACGCTCGCGGATTTTGGGCTTGCATACGGGAGGCGTCGAGGTGCACCAGAGCACCACCCTGAACGACTACACCGCTGACGGCGTGGACGAGGACAACGTACAAGGGGTGCGGCAGATCGCATCGGCGCTGCAGGCGGCGTACAGCGGCGTGTCCACCACAGAGCTGCACACCGCCGCTCCTAGCTTCTCTCTGTACGCCGGCTACCCGGCGGTGCCCGTTCCCGCCTCGCCCCCCTTCGTTTCGGGCGAAGCCGTAACACAGATCCTCAGCGCCACCGTCGCCTCTTTGGCTGAGTCCCCCGACCCGTCCCAGTTCATGCAAGACGCGGAGACGTTGGCGAGCACCGCCCAGATTTTGGAGCAGCTCGTTTCCGCCGGTGAGTGCCCGTGTTTATGTGTCAGCGTTGCGAGCGTAACGAGCGAGCGAGCGAGCGTACGTGCACACTGGAAGCGGGCGGCGCAAGATACTGCATCCGTCAGGTGCGTATTTTTGTTTTTAACCCTTATTTATTGTGCGATGGGTACTAAATATGCACGAATCTGTAACGCCCAGATTGTTCACAGGTGAGAATGAGAGTTACATACAGACATGCATACTGAGGAAACACTAAAGGTCGCGTTGTAGCCGGGTACAGGACCGATTACAAAAGTTATTTTTACCTCCAAGCCTCCACACTCAAATCAGTTTCTAAAGTCTCAAAGCCTACTTCCTTAATAGTTTTGATCGAAGGATACGCCTGTTGCAAGCGGTAAGACACCAAATTTGTGATTTTTTTTAAGGTTTCTTCAGTTAGTTTATCGTGTTTCTCAATCAAAACAAGCAATACACTATCGACTATAGTTTTATGACTGTCGTCAATTTTGACTTCGTTCACAGCCGTTTGTATTTTATACGTGTATCGGACTAAGGGTTTATCAAGCGCTTGTAATGTGAATTCCACAGTATTGTCTTCTTGTTTTGTTTGTTGGGTTATTTTCCATTTATCTGTATCCGCACAAATAATTTCAAGTTCAATTTCATTTACATTTACTATGAACGTCGGAAATTTGGCAGTGTACTCAAAAAAGTCTGGTAGTTTATTTATATAACCGTTACCAACGTCGTCGTCAACGTGCATGTACAGACATGATTGATACGGGCGTTCATCAGCCGGTCGCACTGGACGGACCCGCTGTCCCGCCCGGTGAGGCGGGTTTGCCTAGTACTTTGTTTTTGAGTTTATAAAATTTGCTGCAATCCCCGAAAATTTTAGGGTTGTCTATTACATGCTGAACCATTTCAGATGTTATCTCTGGATCCTGTTTTCGTAATTTATGGACAGCATCTCGCAACGAGGTCTTATTTTGAAATCTACCACTAGGAGTCATTGTTTTCATATTAACCGCGATTTCGCAAAGTTTTTCTTGTATGTCCAATTTATATTTACTTGTAAAAACATCACTTAAATGTGTAGCATCGTTTTGTCTATCAGCGGCTTCGATATCGTATTTACTATAAGCAGTGTTATTTCGGACGAAGTACTCATAAATACCTTCGATGTTTTCTGGTTGTGATAATTCTGTATCTAATTCTTTCCGCAGCTCGGTTATTATCTTGTTGAAATTCGAATCGTTGGACATACGTTTAAGTGCCGTAATTCGTGGAAGACACATTCTTGGCATGACAATTTCATAATAAAATTTATAAGAGTTTGGTAAATGTTTTTTTAATAACTCTTTTTTCACGTCATTATCCTGCAAAAATAAAATATTATAGAAGAGTTTTATAAACGTTTCTAATACTTCTTGTTTTTCTGATAATAGTTGTTGATTTTTTAATTCCTTTTGCAACATTTTTTAAAAAAAGGTTCCTACATATTCCTCTAGTTCGTTAATTGTTTGCATATAATCTATGAAAGCAAATATATTATCGAAGTCTTCATTAGCCACTGTCTCCATATCTGGCGTATCCAACAAGTTTGCTGTCAAAGGTAACTTCTCATGTGATTTTAATTCGGGTGAGGTATTCTCTCTTTGAAATCTTGCACGCAATAGGTTGATTGCGTGCTGCTCTATCTCGACGGAAGCGTACTGTTTGATCTCTTCATCCATAGTAGATAATATATTTCTGCGGTCCGTATTGTACACAATATCAAATAAACGCCTGTCGATTTTCATAAAGGTCCACATTTTCTTCTCGTCCAAAATAGATAGAAGCTCACTGAGTTCGTTTATATTCGACAGTATCGGTGCCATATTCTCCTGTGGTGTGATATTTGTGGAAAGATTCCATTTATCTGCGCTAAACATACCTACCAAACAAGGCAAATGTAAATTGATCACATTTATTTGATTTTGAAATTGGCCATCAGTTAACTGTTTTTTTAAAACAAGTTTCGAAGGATACACCGATTGCAATCGATAATACAAAACATTTTCAAAGAAATTTAAAACATTTTCTCTTATTTGTCTTTGATCTAAGTATGTGTACAACATAGAGAATATTGTATCAATCAGATTGCTATGACCGGGATTAATATTGTTGATATTACGCAAATCTTTATCCACAGCTCCTTTTATATCATCAAGACGAGTCTTTATACCTTTCGAAATTGGCATGCACAGTTGGACGCTCATTTTGCTTGTACAATATTTCTTGAACCAGAAATGTATTTATACACAGCACCGAGCTCGGCGGAGCAGCTCCCGGAAGTCCGATGACAGAGAAAAAGTAAGGTTTTTTAGTTAAGGTTTGTCCTTATAGTCTGGTGGGCAGCCCAGGCGTAGTGACTTAGCTGTATTGAGTCACTACGCCTAGGTTTAGTGATTCAATGGGTCACTAAATCCAGGCTTCTTACCATATTTCGGTGCACAGGTACCTTGGGGTAACTTGAGTAAGGGGGCGAAAAAAACCTGCAAAATTATTCGGAGGGGTGGGTGACAGACTAGTGGGGCGACAGCCCGTGGCTCGCACTTGCGGAAAGTTTATAGAGATATTTGTGATACTTTTACAGTCAAGTAATGCGCCTGCACTGACATTAAGTTGGCTGTATTTTCATAATCCGGCAAAAGGCGAAAGCAAAGTCCTGCATAAACAGTTTTACACCCAAGTGCTATAGCCACAAGCACAGAGATATACTTCATAGTACGAAGATACGAGAATATGAACAGGCGAACGCGATTGCTAGAAAGACATGTGAGATTGGGATATATATATAAAGGAGCACAAAACAAAAAGGCAGTGATACAGTAGCAATTGTTCCTGCAACCGAAAAACATCAAGAGAAAGCACAGCAAGAGGCTTGTCCAAAAGTTACTTATTTGAAATAACACCGCTTTATGAAAGCATTACACAATCATCCTCATCAGAATTGTCTTGATTCAACACAGGTTTAGGTGCTTTACTAGATGTTCGTTCTGCTTGTTTTTTTTCCAGCTTTGCTTTTTCTTCCAAGTACTTTGCTTGACGTTCTTCTTCGTTCACGCACTCTACCTCCCATGCGTCAAAGTTTTTGTCCTTGAAAATGTGTTTCAGAACCTTATTCACACGTTCTGAAGAGACATTTGTAAAATACTCCTTGTATGTGTATAGCTGGTTATCAGTCTGCGAGTCTTGCGAAACCATTTCTGCAGCAGGTCTCACGTTCGCACACCAAACGCAAGTGCCGAGGTTACGGGGTCCCGAGGACCCGAGTTTGCCAAAACAATATTTGTAAAAATTTCGTCACCACTACGAGGGACCCATGAATACAACGAGGTGAAACTCTTAGTATTTAGAGTCCGTGTTTACGAGGTAATTTAGTTAACGGCACGCGGTTGCTCTTATTTGCTCCGTATTTTACTCTCCGTCTACGATACGCGCACCGCATATAGGTTTCTATGTAAATACAGGGTTCTAAATGGGCCGTTTAACAACATACTTATACTTTACAGATTTGTCCAGTTGGCAATTTTTGCACCTCAATACTAACGCAGCAAAGCTACACCTTCTCGACTCGCGCAAAACTTTCCGTAGGCTATTCTTACACCTCAATACTAGCACGGTGGTACCGCCCCTTCTCGACTCGCGTAAGACCTTCCTTTCGAACTTCTGTAATTATCCGTCTACTTCTTCATCTTTCGGCCATTGTCACACTTGTGCCGCGGCAAAAACTACACTCTGCAGCTCTTCATCCTTTGGGACCTTCCCGCTTACACAATGACAAATATCTATGGAGGGCCTAAGGAATCTCATACTTGAAAAGAACAAAGTCTTCATCTCCCTCAATCATCTTCTGCAGGGCGCAACTGAGATGGAAAACCGCCGAGAAATAGTTGGTCTGCTTCTGTTCGTAGCCTAGGAAGCAGCGGCCCTTTCGTAGGGCCGCAATCCCCCCACTGCCCGAGCCCATGAAAGGGTCCATCACCACCTGACCCGCAGAGGACGTGTACCTCTCCACCAGATACTCCCCAAGCTCGACGCTCTTCTGTCCCACCACCAAAGTCTTGCCGTCCTCGCTACACTTGCTCTTCAAAGCCGCACATCCCGTGATCTGGCAGTTATGCTTGAATGTACCAGTCGAGTGCAAAGCCTGGAACGGCGCCGCGTACTCCTGGTAATGCTCCATTGCCATCTCACACAGATATTTCACCATGTCCGAGGTCTTTTTGGAAGTCCAGTTCTCCTTCGCCCCGAACTCCTTCACGTTCTTCTCAAGGACCGCCTCCAAAGATTGGTACTCGAACAAGGACAACGGGCCCAAGACATTCCCGCAAAAAAAGTTAGTCAAGGTCTGCACACCGGCTATACCCTCCAAGTCCGGGCCGAACTTTGCCAGCACCGCCTTCTTGTAATCCAGCTTCGGCTTGTTCAGGGAACGTGCCAGAGTGGTGTACAGGTGCCCTGAAGCCGTGGGTGTGTTCCCCCGTACCTCACTTTGGCGTACACCATCCAACAGCACGAACCCCGGCATGTTCTTGTATACCTGTGCAAACATACCACTTCAGTCCCCGTGGCTTCAAGCACACCCTCAAACTAACAGCGAAGCATCCCGTGTACCTTCAGACGGTTCTTTGAGGCCTCGTGGTTTATGCAGTTCACTGCCGTGATGTCTCCCATTGCGAACACGATGGCCTCGCCATCCGCCTTGCCCAGGTCCTGCTTCTTGCTGTCCTCTGACAGGGCCGCGTTCAGATCAAATACAGTGCTGATTGCCTGCAATGCTGCACCCCATTCAACCTCCGTGTTGTACCCAGTGTCCTTCTCGTCACCCCATGGGACATCCGTGATGACCGCCGCGATCCCGACTCCCTCCATCAACTTGGCATGCAAGTCCTTTGCAATCTCCTCGTACGTCCCCAGGACCAGAGTCAACAATGGAATTCCTGCAATGAACTCAACTCTTTTCAGCCCCCGCAATGTCAAAGCCAACAACAAACAATTAAGCCACACATGAACAAGAGCTTACCTGCACCAATGATGGCACGGGATGTCAATACGATCGGGTCTTGCACAGCTCCCGCCATCTTGTGCTTGCGCAGGCGAAACATAACCTTCGGCTCCGCCGCCTGCTTCTTCTTTCTTCCCGCCCCTTTGGCCTCTTTCTTCAGGTCAGTTGTTGTCTTGACTTCAACGTACACCGGGTAATCCTTCTCATATTCAAGAGAAGTCCACCGAAAGGCGATGAAACTCATGAGTTCCTCAGCATGTGCCTCATCAAAAACAGGCTCCGTACCGTTGCGCAAGGGCCCGCCCGTGGCCAAAACCTTGTCCACGGACACGTTAGACATATCGAGTGGCTCCGGCACCTCTTCCTCCTCTTCCTTCTCTACCTCTTCCGCCTCGGCCTTCTTCTGCAACTTCGCCGCACGTAACTCTGCGGCCTTCTCCGCCAACTTAGCTTGGAGCTTCTGTTCCACCTCCAGGTCTTCGGCTTCCTTCTTTTCCAGTTCAACGGCTAACTCGTCCATCTTGTTTCTGCGAGACCTTAAACAGGTGAGCAAGATGTGTGAGGGGTCACCATGAAATACTCCACCCAGTTGCACTCACCGTTCTTCTTTGAACTCTTCATTCCGCTGCTCCACCCTGGTAAGTTTTTCCGCGCGGGCCTCGAACTCCTCGACTTTCTTACGCTCCTGCTTCCTTTGGAGTCGGGCGTCCCGTTCGTCATCCTCTTCTTCAGAAAGGGCAAAGTCATCCACCTCCATCTCTTCACCACTTTCATCCCCCGCATCATCAACCTCAACTTCAACCTCATCATCGTCTTCGGCTTTTGTCGACACCTCACTGACCTCCTTCCATCGGCAGTGATCGATGTACCTCTTCACGGCCTTCTTCATGTAAAGGTCCTCCTTTCCAGCCAGACGGCCAGCATTCACCGCTGATGGCGCCTTCAGATTGTCAGCCTGAAAGAAGTGTGGGGTGTTTTTTTAAGAAACATCTTTCAAGAGTGAAATAAAAGAAGAACAAGTTTTCAGAGCTCTACGTACCTCTCCCAAGAGAACGTGGTCGAGCTTTCCCTGATTCAGGCTTTCCATCCATTGGGCCGCTTTCTCAGAGTCCATTACCTTCCCGCCCATGGAATTGATGTGATCGATTGTGAGGGACCTCATCCAGAACGCCGTGCAGCAATCCGTGAAGGACCGTGGAGATGTAATCACACGTGTCGGTTTCGGACTTGTCTCCACGGCCTTCAACTTCTTCGCGTCAGTGATCTTTCTAACACCTCCACCCTGGGTGTTTTCAACGAAAGGCAGGCTCTTCAAGCACTCCTCGAAGACTTGCACTTGCTGGACCGCGTTGAGCCTCTCCAACTCCTTGTTGCTGTACAAGGAGTCAAAGTTCAAGCAACAACCTTTGCCAAGAGCGTTGCTGCACTGGCGGATGATCTCCTCGATCTTGAGCTTGTCCTGGAGGTACTCCACGATCTTGAGAAGCCTCGTAAAAAAGCGTTGATCGAACTCATCACTTTGGTACTGAGCCAAGAGGTCCGTTGATTTAACTTTCTTCTTTGTGCTTTTTTGAAAAGCCAAGATGTTCCATCTGAAAAAATATGCGAACAAACTCAAAACTCGCAATATTTTAAAATAGGGTTTAGAATTCAAGTAAAAAGGATCTCACTTGAACATCGAGTAGTCTTGAAAAAACGTCCGGGTCTTGGACCCGGAGTCGTTAACCGAGATCTTGGCGACTGCCAAGGTGGTGATCTCATCAAGGGTGAGAGTCTCATCCAAGATGTTGGCGTTGTGGGTGAGGAACATGCCATTACCCGGTTCCACATCTTTCTGCCTAAGCTGGCAGCCGTGCGCAAAGGCATGCGCGTAGAATGCGTGTCGTCCGTGCCCGTCAATACACACGTACTTGTAACTGAAAGGCACAAAACCTTTTTTCAAAAGAAAACAACAGCTTTTCAAGGCAAGGTTTCAGTATAAAGTATTCTATAAAATGTTATATATTTTTACACTTTCTAATGTTTGAGCTAAACATCCATTTACCACTGCGAGTCTAGCATCCACAGAGGACAACTCTCTCTACGTTTCTTCAGAGCGCGTTTGGCATCAGCCTTGTTTTTGCGTCGCTTTTTTGCTGTCGCTGTGTCCGCACAGTTGTACCAGCCACGTGGGATCGGGCGTTGAACTGTCTCGTCTTCTGAAGATGAAGAAGGGTCTACTAAAAAGTTGAGACTCTGTGAGGACTCAACGCTTTCAGACCTGCAAACAAAACTCGTCAGCTCGAGTCGTTTTAACATTAATGTCAAAAGCTTTCTTCTTTGTGAATTTCTCAGGCAAAACATGACCGCTTAAAGAGTTTTGACATTAATGTCAAAAGCTTTCTTCTTCGCGCATTTCTCTGGCAAAACATGACAACTCAGAGAGTTTTGACATTAATGTCAAAAGCTTTCTTCTTCGCGCATTTCTCTGGCAAAACAAGACATCTCAGAGAGTTTTGACATTAATGTCAAAAGCTTTCTTCTTCGCGCATTTCTCAGGTAAAACAAGACAACTCAGAGAGTTTTAACATTAATGTTAAAAGCTTACTTCTTTGCGCAGTTCTCTAGCAAAACAAGACATCTCAGAGAGTTTTGACATTAATGTCAAAACTCTCTGAGATGTCTTGTTTTGCTAGAGAAATGCGCAAAGAAGAAAGCTTTTAACATTAATGTTAAAACTCTCTGAGATGTCTTGTTTTGCTTGAGAAATGCGCGAAGAAGAAAAGTTTTGACATTAATGTTAAAACTCTCTGAGTTGTCTTGTTTTGCCTGAGAAATGCGCGAAGAAGAAAGCTTTTGACATTAATGTCAAAACTCTCTGAGATGTCATGTTTTGCCAGAGAAATGCGCGAAGAAGAAAGCTTTTGACATTAATGTCAAAACTCTCTGAGATGTCTTGTTTTGCCAGAGAAATGCGCAAAGAAGAAAGCTAATCAGGTAAAACAGTACAGCACAGTTAGTAGAGCTTTGGAATCTTACCGCTTGGGCACGTGCTCGTAGTGGGGCGGCCGCTTTGAGGGCAGCACCGCCCAGAGCATCGCTGGTTCATCCCGGAGCTTGCCGTGCTGCGCGTAAGATGCTTTAACAGCCTCTCCGTCGTTCTCGTCGCCTCGTGGGTTGTCCCCGAACCAACACTCTTCCAGAGTTGCCTCTGGTTTCAGTTCGACAAAATGCGAGTCGAAGATCTCTTGGTAATTGTGGCGCACGCTGCTTCGTTGAGGAGCCGCTGCTGACTTGTTTTTTCTTGGAGGCATGTTTTCGGAGACGGTGAAGTTTTTTTACTGAGAACGTAAAGTAAGTTAAAGCGTGAAAATATTCAGTCAAAAGACTTTCAGGCTTTTAGAGTTAAGTGAAGAAAACTTACGACGCAACTCTTCTTCGCAACGCTACTGAGCGTGACGGCGCGAGGTTCTGCGAGACAATATTTTTTTTAAAAATAAAGAAATTGAATTTCTTTATATATATATTTTTTTTTTAAGTTCGGTTTTTTTTAGCTATTATTTTTCAAATAAATATTTTTACTGACATATTTTATACTTATGAATTTTTTTCCAAACTTACGCTGGTGGTGTATTATTTTTGTGTGCGCTATAAAGACTTAGAGTCGCTGTTTTGTCTTAATTCTTTCTGTTTTCATGGTTAGCAACTGGAAATATGTAGATAAAAGATGTCAAAACAATTTTTTAACGTCGTCTTTCGCAAAGATGGTGAACAAACCATTTCCGAAGTTCCGGTTTCTTTTGCAAAAGGCGAGCCTTACGCGGTTGGGCAGGTGCTTCGAAAGGTTTTCAAAATTCCTGACGAACAAAGTTACACCTTGATGAACATGAACACCGACGAAATATTCGAAAGTGTTGACTTGTTGCCAATTAATCCAGAACACCTTTACCAGATTTTTATCGAGTTTTCGGAACCAGAGGAAGAAATCATGCCTGAACTCGTGTCCGAGTCAGACTCAGACAGCGACTCCGATTCTGAAGACTTTAAAATCACTGGCGAAAGTTCAAAGGCAAGTTGTACTTCGGAGCCTTTCAAAAACGACGCAGCTAGTACTAACAATGTTTCTACGAAAATTATCTGGCCTGTTGGAGTTTCGCACACCTCTAAAGTCCCACTTGACGTTGACGGCTCGAAACTTTTCGGTACGCACTTCAAAGGCGAGCTCACTGGAGGGAGGAAAGGGCTACCTTTACTTCAACTAGATTTCTTCGTGAACAACCGAACTTGGTCGGAGGCTGGGAAGACTACTTGGAAGGGACTGAGCGACGTTTACGGTAAACAGAATGTTCTGGCTCGTTCAATGCACTGCCTGGGTGAATATGTCTGTAAAGACGAGGAGTGTGTGTTCTTTCACAAGTTGGAGGCAAACACTTCGTGAAGCGAATGTCGCGCACGACCGGTAAAAACGAGGACGACTTCCTTGGGCACAAGGTATATATTTCTGTTTTCGTGAAACACAAACCTTTGTTTCCACCGATAGCTTGGGTAGCTTCCTAAAAAAACTTCGTGCTTTACAGGTGCATGGTCCGGCTTGCCCCAAGTGCCAAACCCCTACCGAGTACGTTGCTTGTTCCGCTCGTGCCATCGCTGCACGTGTCGACCTGGAGGACGTGCCAGGGTGTCTGCTATTTTTCGAGCACAAGGGTGTGCACACTTGCACTCCTGTGCAGAAAAAAGGAAAAGCAATTCTTTCACCCGACACGCAGGAAGCGATTGCGAAAGTCGTGCCAACTTTTGGGAACGCTAGTGGAGAAAAACTGAAAGCTGCCGCGACAATGGAAGCCTTCCAGAAAATGCTTTCGTCCGACGAAGGATCCCTGGAAGATGTCTTCAAGGTTGCGAGGGAGGTTCAAGACCAACGCGCAGTCAAAGAGGAAGTCCTTAAAGCCAAGGCGAACACCGGGAAGCGCCCCATGCAGAAGGATGCGGACATCGAGTGGGGAGAACTGGATCGCATGTTGAAGAAGAAGAACTTGAGAGTCTTTCACTTCGACCGCCGTTCCCTCAGGTTCTTCATGTCTCCTCTGGACATTCCATGGTGTCCGGCTGAAATCATGTTGCTGATGGACCGGCGCATCGGCAAACCTCCCTTCAACACCGCGGCATGTTACTCCGATGCGGGGCATAGTTGTGTGAAGAGTTCAGCAGTTGAGCAGGTATGGTTTGTTTTCACCTCCAAGTTTCGAAATAACACGTTGTTACTCAAATTATTCTGAGAGAGAATAAATGTCTTCGACAGATGTGCACGGTGATCCACGGCATCGGTATACTGAAACTGGCTACCTTCCCTTTACCCGGTGGAGAAAGAGGGGAGGACGAAGCAAAGATGTGGGCTGGTTGTGACCATGTAATTTCCGTGAGGCACCAGGAAGACGTCTCGGGGAAATTCCTGGACAAGCACGCGTGCCAAAAAGAGTTCAACGGAGGGAAACCGGAGTTTCGTCCGTTCATGTTGGTGCGGGACAGCGGAGGAGGCGGGTGGGCTGGAGCACGGCTGCACTTCAACAAACATCTTCCTGAGAAGGAACGTCGCGGGGTTCGGATCACGAACGAAGAGGGCGAATGCATCGAGAAGGATTGCGAGCTTCATGTGGCCAAGGCAGTTGGTGTGCATTGCAAGTGGCTGACCGACGATTTCGAGGAAGAGCAATTCATCAACTTAACCTACACCTGGCTACACGCTTTATCCCCTCGAAAGGTAATGTAACGCCCTAAAACTATCCCCAACCCCCTTTTAAACCCTTCGCCACTAACGATATAGGGGAATGAGCAGGTCATGGATAGTCGTAAAGCCCTGGTGACTTTCATCGAGCAACAGTCACGAAAGGACGTGGAAGACAACTTGACCCAGTTCCTTGCCTTCTACGAGCGTGAAGCCCAGCGCTGCATGCACTTCTTCAAGAATAAGGGTGCAAACCTGGCCGAGCCTTTGATTGGACGTGACAAAAAGGTATTCGGAGAAATCGTGACCATGTCCGAGTTCTTCTCGGTGACTATTGTCAGCTTCATCCAACAATCTTGGAGGTTGGAATTCATGTTGGCTGGTGGTCATGAGGCTAGGGAACATGGGCGTACCGGAGCTCTCTACCAAGAACGTCGCGAGGAGTGTCAAGCGGCTCGTCGGGGACGTCACTTCAGCTATGATGGCTACTGCCCGACAGTCCTTGTGAAAGGACTGGAATCTCGTTTAGTCCTATCACAAGGACCGGGCGCGCGGGAATTTTTTTAACCATCCTCTTGGTGCTCCTAGTGCCTATCCTCCGGATTGTAGTCTCATTGGGACCTAAACTGAGTACCCCTTTGCCCGCTTGCCTAAACAATGTCGCAATTTCATGCTACGTTATCAACATTAAGCATGGGTAGCGTTAAAAATCACTAAATTCCAACCACACCACAGTGATATTTTCGGATTTTGTATACCCAGGCAACTTCAACCGATATTTTGAGGGCGAAGATGACCTCCGATCATTTTTTTGACAAGACACTGCAGAAAGAGCAGCTCGCGAACTTGACAACATGGGTCTCCGAATTTTCACAGGACCTTCGTGGAGGTAGCTAGCGTGAGAAACATTTCGGTCCTTGTGGTAGGACTGGCCTTTTTATTTAATTTGAATTAATTTTACCCCCACCTCTTCAGCCCTCACAAGTGCATACCCATATCGAGTATATCACCCGGCACATGTTTTTGATAAATATTTGAGCACCCAAGGATGATCTTTAAGCACTCAAACATCAACTACATCGAAAAATCGTGGCGGCTAGCCCCCTTTTACTTCGGTCCTTGTGTTAGGACTGGAGCGTCGGGCAGTAGCCAATGATGTTCTGCAGGAGTTCGCTGAAACTTACTTGGAGAAAACTCCGGACACCTCGGAGCATCGCAACCATCGACCGGACACACGGCGCTCGTTTCCGAAGAAGAGGCGCTTGACCGTGGACTTGACCGACGCGGAGCCCTGCATTCGGATGGCGCGTCGCATTCCGGAAAGCGGTGCGTGGGAGTGGTCAGTCGATCCTGATCGCAACAACCCCACCGCCGATCGGTCGTGGCAGCTTTCTTCCCGGGTTGACAAGACGTTGGTGGTGGAGTACTTGATGGAGGCACACATTCACTCGACGGACCGGTTGGGCTCACGGATGTCGGTTGGCACTCAGGCGGAGGTTGCCTACCGGTTGAAAACCACGAAAGGCCAGGCAAAGATGCTAGCCGAGCTTTTTCTGGGAGAGACAAAGCTGAAGGTGCTGCAAGTGGGAGCACCCACTCCACGCCTGACCAGGTTCAACGTGGTGAACGGGGTCTTGGACAGGGCCTTCACGGTTGCGGTGGAGGGAGGCAGTTCGCAGACGGTGGTCTTCGGGTACCTGGATGCTGCCCGGGACATCCACTTCGGAGAGAGAGGGGCGTCCCAAGTCCGAAAGCAACGCGTTTCTTGCAGCTGCAAGGCATGGACGAACTTGATGGGCAGGCATGGCCGTAGCAGCGCGGTGCACTGGTGCGTGCATATATGTTTTGTGCTGAAGGAAGCGGAGTTCTCTCCGGGGCACGCCTTTTACGTCCAAGCTGGGTTCACCGTCCAGGAAGTGGATTACATTCTGAAGGAACTTGAGAAGGTGAAGATCACTCCTCGTACGTCGGAGGTGGGTGCGGGTGGTAATGGACTGAAACAGGGTGAGTGGATGCTGGTGCCTGGTTCGGGTCGTCAGGCGTCATGTGCTGCCGCCTTGAACGTCGGTCAAGGGTGTGCCACACAGAAGACACGAACCAAGGATGAAGGCAAACCTGTGAAGCAACCTGTGCTGGAAGCCGACGCACAGTGGACGGACAGTGGACGGACGGACGGACGGACGGACGGAGTGGACCGATACTAATCCCCGCCGGTCATCGATGTCCATCACGCGCAGCGCGCGATACGCGTTCACCATTCTGGCCAACCGAATCGCCGCCTGCCAATCCGGCTGCAGACCTCGCCATGCTCGCCAGATTTTGCGGACACGACGAGCTCGCGCGGCGATTATCGTAGCTTGGACCAGACGCTGGGCGCGAAGCGAGCTGTTTTTGCGCGCGTACCAGGTTGCAAAAGAAAAGGACAGAGCACCGCGGCGCCACATAATTGAAGCTTGCAGGGCGTTAAGGCGTGCGCCGGCCTGCAGTCGAGCATTTCGGTGAGCCTCGAAACGACGCATCGCCTTGTACATGGCCCTCTTTCGCTGGTACAGGGCGGCTATACGCGATATACGATGATGCGAATCCGCGAGACGCTCTAAGGACTCTACGCTGGCACGCATCGCTCCGACCTCCGCGATGAACTGATCTTCGTAACCCACATTCACGGGCGGATCCGACGCGACGGACGTATACGCCGGGTACACGGCATACGGCGTGTATTGGGGGCACTGATAGTAGGGGCATTCTTGAAAATAATTCATGGTCACCGCGAATTCATGGTCGTCCGTTACATGCAACCTCTTTCTATTCGGCGGTTCTATTTTCATGGCACTTGTCGCAAACTAATTTTTGTTTCAGCAAGGCCTCGCACTCCAGATTGTTCTCGATTGCCATGTCACGAAAATGCTTAAAGATGTAGTGCTTCGCGACGGATTGCAACACTGTGCAGTGGGAGCACCCGCGACCTCTCAACTGCGCCACGCACTCCGAAACGCACGCGCACACGCGCGCGCAAGTGCGGCCCATGATCAACTCGACAGCGACGTTGTCACCGACGAGTTTTGCAACAAATTTGTTGCGCAGGTTGCACTTGTTGCACATGCCGCACTTCGTGCCCGTCGCGTGAGCGTCTTCGGTCCACACCACGGGCAGGTCCAAGTCGACCACGTGCCGCTCGAACAGATCGAGGTTGTCGCTGCGCGCGGTGAGCTCCAAGCCGCGATACAGAGCCGGCTGCAGCAACTGCTCGTAGAAAAGCTTGGCCAGACCGCTCAGAGGGGCGCCGACCCGCATGCGGCGGTGCCACCCCCAAGACACGTGCGGCGGGCAACGCAGCTCGTTCTCGTCGCTGGTCCACCAGTAGCGCGTGTCCATAAAAGCCCGCGTGGAATTAGCGGCCCATTGGTCGCCGCGTTTCAAAAACAAGGCGTGCACCTCGGAATACGCCTGCACGCATTCCGGCTCGACAAGGTCGACGCCGGCTACGACCCACTCGTCGTCCGCGTCTTGCGCGTACCAATCCACGCGTAGCGTATTTTCGTCAAGAATCTGCTGCACCACCGCGTGCTCGTTTGTAAAAGTTCCATCCTCCTCTTGTACGCGCACGGAGATGGCCATTCCCGGTACTAAACACAGGGATCGGTCCCGCACGTCGCTCAGTGTGCGCAGAGGCGCCGTGATCAGCCACAGCCCCACAGCTTCGTCGTCGATGCGCACGACCCGCGTGTTCGTTTTTGACAGCGCGTCCGGGTCCAACGTGCATGCGTCCTCTTCATCGTCCGAATCTACCAGCGTGCGCGCCCGTTTTCGAGTACTCGGGTCTGCGAGCTGCGTCGTTTCGATGTTTTGCTGCAGCAGCTTGGCGGAAAGGCGGTGTATGCGTCTCAAGCAGTCCGTGTACGCGTTGATATGCGCTTGCGCCTCCGTCGATAGTCGGTTAATTTTTTGGAGGTCCTCCATTTCGGATTGTGCGATAAGGGTGCACGAGAGGTGTTGCATCTGAGCGGTCAAAAGCGCTTTGACCTAATGTTTTAGGACCAGCACGGGTTGCGTGCCGCAGCTCATCTCGGATACGTTTGCGCACTGGTAGCATAGGGTGTGCGGCACGCTGCTGTTCAGTTCGCTCCTTCGCGCCAGGGTGTCGTGCACCTGCCACCCGGTCGACCCGGCACGCAAACGATTGCCCGTACCGTGTCCGCACGCCACGGTTGGGTCCGTCGAGGATACGTTCCGCGTCCACAGGGTGAGATTTACGCAGAGAGACGCGAACCACGACATCCTAGTGATCCCCGGTTGATCCGCCGGCACGTGGTGCACCGCCACGGTATCGTTGCAGTAGTGATGCACTTCCTGTATCCCGTCGCTCTGCGAAAACCAGGAGAGTTTGAGCTTGCGGCAGGCGCTGCAGTCGCCCATGCCGTGCGTGCAATCAATGTGTAACGCATCCATGACGTACCTATGCGCGCCACCATCATCGGGCGGGCCTATCCGCACATTGTACGCGTTGGATCTGGGGGTAGTCAAGTTCCCGTCGTCCTCCGCGTAGGCGCAGTTATCGTAAGCCCACGCGTTTTCAAGCTCCAACAGCGTATGCAACGTTCGATTGTCCGACGTGCGAATCACGGCCACGGCGTCGCTGCTGTTCAAATGCACCGTGGTGGGCTGGGTCACGGTGTCGAAATCGATGATCCGTTCGACGAGGGCCGTCGTCGGCTGCGGCGTGGAGGGCGCGATCGTGAGGGGCGAGCTCGTGGTCGGGCCGCTGGTCACCGGCGCCTGCGTGGTGGGTCCGAAGGTGGAGTACGTCAGCGCCACGGTGATGGGCGCGGGCGTGCTCCGCGCACCGTCCGTGGGAGGCTGCGTCATGGTAGCGTTGGGTGCGAGTGTTGGCGCGATGATGGTATCTTGTATCGGCTCCAAACGTACCTGCGAAGGTGCGTCGGTCAAAAAGTCGACCGAGACCGCGAGTTGGGTGTCCTTTCTTGTCCGGATCGCCGGTGCGACAAGAGCCGGTACGATGACTATGCAAGCGAACATCGCGTGCGTTAAGAATCTGATCAGCGCAAAGTGCCACGATACCATTTTTGCGTCCCGTCCGTAAAGGTATCGCTCATATTTATACGAACCGCAACCACATTCGAATCTCATTGTGACTTTCCCAAACAAAACATAAACCGCTCATAAGGCGGTTTTGACATTCACTGCGGTGGTTGCTTCTCCAAACCATGATCCTGTCCAAGCATAACAATTTCGACTCGATCGATCCAAAAGTGTTTGATGGACTCATCGACAAGACCTTTCCGGTAGCCGCCTACTGCTTCAACTGTACGAAATCCGACGATCGAACACGCGTCAACGTGCGCGTCCTGCGTTACGACGTCGCGTCCACGTCCAGATCCGCTGCCCGGGTTGTGCTGCGGGTCCTTGCCGAGGACGACGGCCAGGAGTACACGCTGCCGGATTGGGCGCTCTTTACGCTCACGGGCACCGTAAACGGCCTCGGCCAGCAAAAACGAGTACACGCGTCCGATCGGTCGATATGCGCCCGGGCGACGCGACGGAGTAATGAGTTTGCTAAACTCTGCCGCCTCAGCGGCGCGCGCGTCATCACCGTCCTGGATGGCGCGGCAGGCTGCACCTCCCGCGCTCTACGCGCCCAGGGACTCGTCAACGTGTATCAGGTAAATTACGACGCCACAGCGCTCATCGCCAACGCGTGCATGGGCGACGTCGCCGTGCACACGATGACCAGTGTCCGTAATGCCCGTCGACGTAGCTGGGACGTGTACGAGATGCTGCGGGTTTCGCTTCGCAGCCCGTCCACCATGTGCCCGACCGCCATGCGGGCTTGCCGTGCGAACGCTTTCGCGTTAGACATTTACGGTACCTGGCGGCCGGGGTACGACGCGGTGTTGGCCGAGCTAGCGAAACGGCGCGACGTCCGCGTCCTGCTGATAACGTACTGCACGCGCAATTCCCTCCACCGACCGTTGCCTCTCAGCGGGTATCTCAGCACCAACGAGGGGGGTCACGCTTTGATGCGCTGGGTGATACTAATCCGCTTGGAATGCGCGACGCCCCGCTCGGCGTGCGCCTACAGCCTCGGCGACATGACGCCGGGATCGATGCTGCTGACGCGCGCATCTCGTGTGGGCGCGGTGTACAGCTTCGTGGCAAGTTCGTCTCCGCACCATCTGTTGCGGGTCGTTCGTTTGTGTTTACAGACTCGCACCTTAGACTGCGAGGTGCTGCAGCCGAGCAAACGTCGCTACAACGATCGGTCGGAGCTTTACGAAACGGCCGCCTTCGCGCAGGTGGCTGGCGTTGCGCGAGTATCTTACGACCGTCTGGAGATCGTCCTGTCATGGGACATCGATCCCACCGATCGCTGTGACGCTTTGCCGCAGAATATACGTAGACGAATTGATACGGCGCTCACAGGAAAAACCGACAATATTAGGTAATAGTACATTCTGTGTTAATCGATTAAAAGCGCGCTCATACCCTGATCGGCGCAAATCACTGCACTACGTAATCGCGAAGAATTTACCATGCCCCTAAGCGACGCGCACCTTCACAGCATGGACCAGTTCATCGCCACCGACGCCGACTGGTCGACGCTGCGAGCGATAGCGCAGAACAATGAGGTGGTGATGAGAAACACCCTGCTGCTTCGCGATCCCGCGCGGCTCAGCGATATTGAGATCGCGCATGCCGCGTCGCACGGCAGCATCCGCGTGCTGCTCGTGTACGCCGAGGAGTTCGACCCCGCGTTTCACTTCACTGCCGAGACCGCGGAGATGGCGCTTCGTAGCGGCAATCTCGAGTTTTTCAAGTGGGGCGTGCGCAGAACCATGGACAAAGCCCTGGCGCAGGGCTTTGTCTGGATTAATAAAGTTCTGGCGCAGGACCCGGGCGAGACGCGGTGGAAGATGTGGTTCGACGCTGTCCGGTATATGCCCGTCGTTGCGGCCCGCGCGGGCCGAACGGAAGCTCTCAACTGGATGCTAACCGGCGCGTATAGCGAATACTTCAGCAATCCGTTTCCGGAGTTTTGCCTGTACACCGAAGCTGCGGACAACATGCACTGGGGTACCGTCCGGCTTTTGTTGCATTTACGGGCGACCGGCATACGTTGCGAGGATGTTAGAAATACGCTCCTGGAGTCGGTCCGAAAAATGTTTACAGCGGAGAAGCTCGACGCGGCGATCGACGTGCTTCGACGCGCATTTGAAGAGGCCGACGTCGAGGCGGAAACGTGCACGGACAAGATAAGTAGTAAACGGGCGCGCGTAGAATAGACGTAGAGAACAATCGTGGAAAAATCGTATTTTAGCATGTTGTATATATACACCGTGAAGTGGCGCGTACGGAAAGCGTTATGCGTCCGCTAACTATATCTCCGCACGAGTTGCGAGACAATGGTTTGGCCTGCGGTACGCGCTGCGTGTACGCGGCGTGTTGCCCCACCGCAGCGTATTATGGCTTGCGCAATCAGGTAGACGTTTACGTGACGCGCGATACGCCCGCCGCGGAGATGCAAGAGACCCGCCGCGTCCTCGCACTGATCGGCGCCGCGCTCACCATGTGCAACCCGATCGCATCGCACTGGCTGCACGTGCACGAGCGGCAGAGGGTGCGATCCGCTGTCGAAGCCACGGGCTTGACGTTGCAAAACGACGCGCGCGCTTGCGCGGATCACACCGCCGTCTGCGCTTGTTACCCATGCGCCTACGAGCAGGAGTCGCGCCTTATTTTAGATATATCATCGCCGATCGTCACGAAGGAGGACTATCCCGTAAATGTGACCAGTCCACCAACCCCCGAACCCGCGCCGATATATGACGCGAAGGATACCGTCGCCGACGCTCCAAAGCCGAATCTAAACCTTGCAGTCAACGGCTTTTTGGACCTGTTTAACGGCGCTCAGCAAAAGCGTAAATAATGACAAATTTGAATGATGCGGTCCTAAGACTCTGCGTGCGCGAAGGGGTCGCGCTGGAGGACATCGCTTTGCGTCTGCAGAACGCTTTGCCGGACTTGCAAACCCTCGAGTTTACGCTCTTGGATCTCACCGACAACGAGCGCGTTGACCGACCGTACGACCTGGGCGATGTTGCCTTTTTCATAAACCGAAAATACGTAGTGCGTAATTTTACTGATTTGCGGCGTTTCTACACGTCGACACCGCGGAAGGGGGGCATCAGGGAGCTGTTGATGTACAGCGTGCTGGATTCCCCGTTTCGGCATTTCGAAGTTGCCATACGCGTGTGTCGTCACGTGGCAACTCCCTACCACGTGCCGAAGCCGGCGCACTGCAACTACTCACGTCACCATCAGCTGCGACTGGCTCGCGCGGACATGCGCGCCATGCGCAAATATCCACCGCATGCGGTGCTTCTGAAATTGGCGGAGATGCGACACGCCCGCATGGCCGCTTACGTCAAACGGAACAGGGAAAAGACGCAAAATTCACAATCGCGAATCGAGCAGGCCTAAAAGAATGTGTTATAGGTATTATTACACAAAAATGTTGTTTGCACAGCTAACTAATCGCCGTCGTCATCGGTACAAGATTCGCCGTCAGATAAATGTAATGATAACCTAGTCGTATCAGAGGTACCTTGTTCATCGTTTCCCATTTCCGTGTCGTTATTCAATAAAATATTTTCCATATGTTTCATATTGTCAAATAACTTCTCTTCATAGGTAGGATCTAGTACCAACGGAGACGGTGAGTCCTCCGTTGGTTCTTCTCCGTTTTGATTTAAGTAATTCTCACACTCTTTCTGTAAATTATTTGACATGCTTTCAAACAATGTTTGTATTCCTTTACGTACTTCTTTTTCCACTTGCAGCTTGTTCTTTGTTATTTGCAGCTCGTGCTTTGTTATTTGCCGCTCGTTCTCTGTTCTTCGCAACTCGTATTGGCATTCGCTTAAACTGTCCATAATCGACATACCTTTACACGATAAGACATGTGGACGCATTTATACAAATATGCACCCAGCATCAGCTGCGACTGGCTTGCGCGGACCTGAAAAACAACAATTACTGTGCCGAAATCATGCGAGAGTGGATGTCTGCGTGTTAAAAAAAGGAGAAAGAACCTCTACATCCTCGCATATTAGGTCGTAAATTGCACATCCTTGGTATCACCGGGTTGTATACTTACGGTGTAAGGGTTTGCTACAGTGAATTGGGTGCATTTTTGATCGCGTTAAAAAAAACACGGTCGTAAAAGTAGGAAACAGAAAGGTACATGCGTGACCTAATGTAACATTCATACTCACAGTCACAAAATACACGTTTTTTTAAGAAACGAATTATAGATACTGCGTTCAGCATGGGACCGTAATAAGAATGGACAAGCTTCTGCAACGAAGTATGCGATTGGCGACCGCGTCCGCCGTCGACCATGACGAATCCGTCGCTTGCGTGAGCATGAAAAAGGCGTTGCACGAGCTGATCGTCGAAACGCGCGCGGCGGCCCGGCCCAGTCGGGTTCGCGGTCCGGAGCTAAAGTTGGACGCGCACGTCCGTAAGATGTCACGCGTGACCGCGATCAGCCGCAGCAAAGGCGACGTTTACGTCAAGGAGCTGCTGCGCTATTTGGACTCTTTTGGCATGGACCGCACCGCCAGCCAGCGGGAGTTCCACACGGCTTTCCTGTCGGCAACGCTGCCGCACATTTACGGCTCGGCGGAGTTTGAGCGTAATCGCACCCGGATCCTGCGGGAGCACAACTTGCAAAAGCCGCGGCACGAGGTGCTGGTGGTCACCCCCAGGCGGTGGGGCAAAACGACGTCCGTGGCCATGTTCGTGGCGGCGTTGGTGTTGTCCACCGCGGACATGTGGGTATCCATCTTCTCGACGGGGCAGCGCGCGTCCAGCAGTCTTTTGGAGGCCATCTACAAAATGGTGTGCGCGACGCCGAACGGAAGCCAGCGAGTGCTGCGGCGCAACCAGGAGCAGCTGTACCTGAACGGCGATGGCCCGGATGACACGCGGCGCGTGTATTCGTACCCCTCCAGCGTTCAAGGCGTGCCCCCCACGCTCATGCGCATCACCACGTCGGCGTACACGGTCTCCGCGCCGGCGTTGCGGTCCATCGTCTGCAGACGATTGAGCAGTTGATTGACGACCGACAAGCGCCTATGCTGACTGAGGACGCAATGATTCTGCGCTTCGGAGGAAACGGCGTGCGCCTTGTTCGTTCTGGTTTGGTTTGATGCGTATCCTTCGTTCGTTACGCAAGCGCGGCACCACTCCAAAAATTGCCGCATTTGCGGTTTTTGATGCTGCAACCGGAGGTGCGAGTGATGTTTGACCCTCAGGTTCAGCGTGTGCTCATGCGCCTTGCTCCAAAATTCGCAGCTAGCGGTTTTCACACCCGCTTTTTGCATACGCTTCCTAAAAAGGCGGTAGGCGCGGCGCAGCTCAACCTCGGGCCGTGTCGCATCGACCCGTAACTGATAAAAGCAGGAATCGTCACGCGCAACGCGCAACAGCAACCCATCCCTGGTCATGAGGTGCATGGGACACCGGCCACGCGGGCTGTCGGATGCGTATTTATACAATCGCCGCTAAGTGAATTTGGCGACGCGCAGCGTGGCCGCTTTTGCTGCGCGAGAGGCCCATACGCGCAGGGGCTGACGGGTAACGCCTGTGTCGTCGCAGTATACCACGTAGGCGCTCACGCGCGTCGCATCACGATAGGTCTGCCTAAACATTCGCGTCGTCAGCGCCAGCTGCAGATGGTGCTGCGTCTCGGGAGAGTCGTTCTGCTGCCGAAGCTCGTGCTGCATGCGGCCGCTGGCGCGCGTACGATAACCGCAGAAGCCGCACTTAAGCTCCACCAGCGCCACTCCGCCTTCGCGCGCATCGCAGCACACGAAATCGACCTCGGTGCGCAGAGGCGCGTCTGCGGACGTCACCGGCACCTGCGCATCGATCGGTATGAGGCCCTGTCGCAGAAGCGCCAGCAGCAGGTGACGCGCGTGCGGGATTTTTAGCTCCGCGATCATGGGTCGCAAGTCCGGAGCCGCCTTCGTGCAACCACGTAGGTGACGTCGCCATCGATCCCTAAATTTAAGCACGAGTTCGCACGCGGCCCGATCGACCGCGCTCCCGAATCGTTGACCCTTGCGACTGCGATCTGCGGCGTCCACCGTCGCGTCGTACCCGGTGAATGCATATTTCGGATAGTACGCCTGGCGCAAGGGTTTGGTGATACCGTGATGCGTGATGCCCTGACGCTCGGACCGCGCGCGCTCGCGTCCCGTGTCCAGCGCTCGAAGCGCATTTGCAATCTGGCGGCGCAATTTGGATGAATCGTGCGACATGCTCGCAGCGGTAAACTCACATACAAGAATAATTATTTATACTTGGCACGTTCACACAATCTTAGAGTAATCCATGTTAGTCCCACCTCCCGCGGTGCTCGCATTAGCGGGATCGTCCATGCACAACCAGCGCAGGTTGCGCCTCGGGAACACTTTGGTATCGTTCTCGTTGGCGCAGTACACCGTGTCGAAGACGATCACCAGGGCGTGCACCCGCAGTCGCTCCGAGCGACGCTCGTTTGGGTCCGAGGGCACCGTTGCGCGGCAAAGCAGACCGACGAGATCGTCCGTATCCACGGGCGTCGCGCGCGCAAACTCCTCGCGACGCAGCGTGCAGCTGACGTCTTGCAGCCGAAGCTGCGTCTTGGACGCGTTGTTGTCCTCCGGCACGGTCAAGTGGATGCCGTACCGCCGCGCGCTGGGGTTGTTCCTGTCGACGATGGACTTGGCGAAGCACGCGCTGCGATCCTTGTAGAAGGGAAACCCGGCCGCGATGCAGCCGCGTAGGTGCGCGGTCCACCGCTGCTCCTGCTTCTCCGTTCGGACGAGATCCATTAGGGCGGGCAACTCCGCGTCGGCGGCGACGATGGAGGTATCGATGTTGAGTTCGACGTACAACCGCAGCTCGCGGAGGTAATGACCGGACTTGATGACGGACCACTCGTCGCACAAAGCTTCGATGAAGGCGTCGTACAGGGCCCGCAACTGCATCTCCATGTCGCCGTCACCGAAAACCTGCATGGAGTACTTGCCGGTTGCGCTCTCCGCGATTTCCCCGGGCTCCGTGGCGTTGGGAGCGTACTTGCTCGCGCGAAAGGCCAGGAACCCGAGGTCGTCCGTGTCGTACAAGACGTACTGCGGGTTCCTGGTCGAGGCCCATTTTCCGCTCTCGTCGCGCACCTCGCAGATGACGTTGTGGTACCCGTTATTATTTCTGGATGGCACAACGCGCATGCGGAACCGTTCTTCGCGGCGGGTGGCGGCGTAATCCAGCATCACGAGCGACGGGTCCGCAACGACCAGACCGCACAACGCGTCGTGCATCGATTGATCGTCGTTGCCCAGTGTGAAGGCGTTGGCCAGGTTGGAACGCCTCGGTTTGCCCGCGGTGATCTCCTCGGGAGGAAGACAGACCCATCGCAGGTACTTCAAGGGGTAGATGTTGCGCTCCAGCACGAAAATCTGCGCGATCTCCACCAGCAAAAATATGGCGTGCAGCGGTCGTCTCTCGTTCCGCAGGCGTTGCTCCTGCTCCTCCGCGGATTCCGGCTTAGCGGGCGTCACATGACTGCAGAGCACCCGACTGACGTCCTCAACGCTGCTGCGGCTCCCGTCGAGTTCCAGGCGAGTCAGGGACAGATCCTTGAAAAGGGGCGTCGCCGCGTCCGTCGTGGCCACGTCCGCGCGATCCAATCCGCGACTGGTCTTCTCGGGTCGTCCGGCGCTTTTGGGGGGCGCGTTCTCTCTGAGGGTGACGGTGATGCCCTCGCGCATCTCTCCGGTGTTGCTGTTGGTGTACTGTTTCGCGAAAGCGGTCTGCGCCTCTTGCTGCACATACGGAAAGGCGTTGCGGATCCGGCCGCAGATGAAGCGTTGCCACTTTTGGGCGATCTGCGCACCGGACTGCTCATCGGTCGCCATCTCGCCGTCGACGATCATGCGCAACAGCTCCTGAGGGTCGTCCGCGTCGAGGGTCAGAGATACCATCTGGGCGAACAGCCGCAGGGCCTCGTGAGTGTCGTCCTGCATGATCGTCGGCCAGGCGGCCACGTACGCTTCCTGCAGGCACTCGTGCAGTGCCCGATAATCGGCGCGCACCGCCGCGTTGCCGTAAAGAGTCAGCACGTGCTTGTCGCGTCGCGATCCCTCTCGCAGCTTGTCGCTGCGAAAAAACCGGATCGCTTCGATGGAGCCCACCTCGCCGAACATGAAACGCGGTTTGGTGATGGTCACCGACTCGTTACTGTCCGGGTCCGTGTAGGTAACCACGAGGTTGTGATATTTCTGATCGGCCGCCTCGGTAGGCGCGACGCGGATTTTCAGGTTGCAGTTCGCGCGTTTGTGCGCCACCTCGCGCACGACGTTACCCGTGGCGGCGATGCGCTCCGCAATTTCTTCGTGCACCAAGCGGTCATTCATAATTCGGAGTATAGATATCGACCGGGAGGAGGTTAGTGCCGTGCTCCGGTGACGAGTGGCGATCATGCGTCGGCGGTGGTTTTTTTGGGTGGCGGTTTTGTTGGCCACGTTGTGCTTTGCGCGCGAGGGCGTCGCGAGCGAGACGTTTCAGCAACCGGAGCGCAGTGTGCGACTACCTTCCGCCGCCTTGCGTCGCAGAAGGCGCGATGCTGAGATGGTGGACCTCATCACGCCGCAGGGCTCAAAGGCGTCGGCGCGAAGGTGATCATACTGGAGGAGGCGTCACGCCTGGACGAGGCGGTGTTCACCGAGGTGATAGTGCCCCTTCTAAACGTGCGGGACACCGCGCTGCTCGCGATCTCTACGCCCCTGGACGAAAACAACTTCTACTCTACGCTGCTGCGGATGAAGGAGCCCAACAGCGACGAACCCATGTTCTACGTGCTGGAGGTGACGCTCATCTGCCCCGCCTGCGCGGAACGCGGGGTCAAGGACGTCTGCGAGCATCGCCGGGAGCTTCTACCGCCATGGAAATCGGATCACCGTCGCGAGGAGATGACGCGAATGCTCTTCGAGTCGCAGCCGCAGATGTACATGCAGGAGCAGCTCGGCATACCGTCCGGGGCGGACGCCTGCTGTTACGACAGGGAGTCGCTCGTGCGCTTCGCCACGCGGGTGCGCTACCACGCCGATACGAGCACCGTGAACCCGATCGGACAAAACGTTTACATGGCCATCGACACGTGCGGTGGCGGCAACAATATGATGGCAATTGTGAGCGGTTATCTTACGGTCCAGCACGATCTGGTGGTGCGTGCACAACCAGTGGTCCTTAGGCCTCTATGTATTTGCACGTGACTCTGATGACGAAGGCGACCAAACTGGTCGTCCGCAGATGGGCCGTGACGGGATGTGGGGTGCTGGCATCCTTCGCGCCTTTCACGGCGGATCGTCCCTTCGTTTCCGCAAAACAGCTGGTCCGCCGTCGGCGGGAATGAAGCGCGTTCTTTTTGCTTGCAACTTCATCCTCTTCGGACGGCTCATTATCCGGCGCCTCAAGCATCTGGCGTTCTTCCACAAACTCGCGTATGTCCGCGCGCAACTCCGTAGACCAGTGCTGCACCTTGTTGCAAAAACATTTTTCGCGCAAGTATTCGTAGATCACATCGTCGCAGGCGTTGATCAGCAAGAGCCAGGCGTACCGTTTTGCCACAAGATTGCGCGTGTACTTTGCCGTGTTCATCATCTGGATAATGTAGCGGTAGGTCAGAGTGCCTACGCTGGTTGCGACCGCCGCGGAAAATCCGAGATCTTGATTCACCAGGGCAATGTAGGCGTCGATGGCCGCGTGCAGATGACGGTCCACCACGTTGAAATCGTCGCATGTTAAGAATCCGGACTCACCTATAATAATGTCCGTAACACGATTTTTCATCTTAAACTCGCAGGTAATTAGCATGGACGCCACGGCGGTGACCTCCGACAATCAGTTGACGCACGAGCTGTCCTCGCACGCGCACCGTTTACGCGACCGCATGCACGCGACTGCGTGCATCATTAGCGTCATCGAGGCTAACTACGGCGGTTGGGTCCAGGTGCGCGCTATTCTTACAACTTGCACTCGCGGGGCAAGTCATGGAGAGCGACTAATTTTTTTGCTCGCCGATCGTCACTGCAGGCGTCTCGTGTCGCGCAAATTCTGCAACCGTACCAGCCTGTAAGACACTTATCCGCGGACAGCAGCAAGCTGCGCAGACCAGGCGTGCTGACGTCCGCCGAATCGAAGGAGCGAATGCGGCACGAGCTGCAGCGATACCTAGCGGAAAACCGCGTGCATATGGAGTTGCGTGAGCAGGGGGGTACGCGTGTGGACGACGTGCAACTGCTGCTGAAGCAGCTGCGACAATTCGAATATGTGTGCAAACCGGGCGCTTCTCGTAAACACACAGAATGTAAGCGCGTCATTACCGGTAAACTGCACGGTCGCAACGATGACTTGGCGATAGCAATGATGCTTCTGGCCTATTGGCCTCTGTATCACGCACTCAACGGGGATCGTGTATTAACATAAAATATATTACGTACGTCAGGTCTAACCGCCTACCTGCTGTGTAAGCACTGAAAGCCCATATTCCTCTTCGTGGGCTTCAAACAAATTTTTCGAGAAACAAATTTCTTCGTCAAACCTAACTCTGTCCATTCCGTATATCAGCCTAAGATCGTTCCAGTTATCTTGGGTGAACTCTTTCATTTCTGGGTACAGTTTGACCAATACCTGTCGAACAAACAAATTAGTACAAACCATCTTTCTTAAAAATGATTGAAAATCAAAAGTGTTTGTGCGTACTTTTTTAAAAGTATAGCCACGAACCGGAAATATACCTTGTCGGACAATCTGTCGGTACAAGTCTCTTCGACGAATCAGCAAAAGTTGGAAGTCGTACAAAAAAAGGGAATGAAGTTATGACGCACCCCGAGTTTATCCACTGTAACTGTGATTTTTTCTGGCGCAAACATTATATAACAATTGCCGCTTTTGTCCTGCAATTCTTCGTAAACCGATACCTCTTTGCGTAGGCAGTACACCTTCTTAAATGTACCGTCTCTCAACACCGCATACTCTGGATGATTGATAGCACCAGTAACAGATGGGAGCAACTCCTGCATATAAAAATACAATTAAAAGGAAGGAAAAAGTTAAGCATCAAGAAAGGCAAAGAAAGAAGCCGCACCATTAACAAATTCTCGAAGGACGCATATTGGTTTGGTTTTACTTTTTTGTCGACTTCACTGCCATCTGGTAGGCATACTTTCACCTCTCTGTACTCTTCCTCTCCTTCTTCTTCTGTATCTGTATCTAGTAGTAAGGACTCGTCATCTTCACAATCTTGCGAGGAAAGTTCGTTATTCATATGATTATTTTCACTCATCATTTCTTCTTCTTCTTCACTCTCCTTACGAAGGATGTTGAACATCTCGACTTTGCTTAATACCATCGTAAAGAAAAGTAAAGAATGAAAACTGCAAAATTTTGACCGTTTATAGGCGCACGCGTCATCTCGATTTGTCGATAATGACTGCGCACGTGTTTATCTTTAAGTATCCGTAGATCTATCGTTCACCTTTACGGTACACGGCACACAAATACTGGAGCGACACGTGTACAAGATTACCTTGTAAAAAGATTAACGGTGTACGTGGTGCCATTGCATGACATATGCCATGCAGCTCTGTTATGGTTGCATAAAAGGTTTTAGTTTTCACCACGTCTCTTTATTTTTAGTACTAGCCAACAAAAAATGTTGGTCCAGCTCTTGTTGTTCCAGGAAACTGCACCTGGTGTCTACAAAGCAGTATATTACGATGATATTCAATTCAATGGTACGGGTTGTACCCTTCGACGTTACGACGGAGCAATTCAGGATGGACGCGTGTTCGACGCTATGAAAGAAAAGATCGTTGTAACTCACTCAAATTTCGAAATTCCGTCGCGAAACTCGACGCGGACATATACCTTTTTTGAGGTTGAAAAACATGTGCGTATCTCCTACCTTTGCACTCTTTACAACAAGAGTTTGTGCTGAGGTTGCGCGTTTTTTTGTTTTTGCAGTTGCAAGATTTCTACTTGATGAGTATTTCCTTGATGGAAACGAACCAAGAGAATAAAGTTATATACAAAATAAGTTTTTGCCCGAGCACGTATGAACTTACCGCTGAGGAGGTATCGAACAGGAAGCCGATTTGCAAATGGTTACCCACGGACGTAACGGTGGCATGGGCTATGCGCGGTACTTCGCACACAGTTTTTGCAGATGACTTCAAAAAGTTCTGTTCGCGTTACAATAGTATTAAACGACATGCTTGCTTCATTGCTTGGTCAAGAATGATACTCGCTAGTCAATTCTGGCAGATTTCTACCCAAACACTACCAACTAGCGGATTCGAAGAAATCTCGGCGAAAAGGAGACGCAGACTGGGTTTTGATTAATTATGATACTAGGCAACTTCTTTTTAACCCAAGAAGTACTGAGTACTCTTTCTTAGTGTATTTAGTATGTAATTAAATCTTGAAGGTCACCATCGGTGACGCAATCGAAAGCACGTCCCATAGTTTTTGTTTTTTTGTTGAGGTTGGCGTATAGCTTTGCTTCGGGAAGTTGACTCATGTCCGGTATGTGCGTAAAGCGACGTAGCGATAACCCCTCAAGACTTCGACAACGCGTGAGGGCAACGTAAAACAGGCGCGCGTCGAATAAACGATCGCAGTCCACAATCACTCGGTCGGCCTCGCCTCCTTGCGCTTTATGTATGGTGCACGCCCACGACAGACGCAACGGCATGTAGCGTAATTCACAGTCGGCAGCGGCTTTTTCCGATCGCGCGACCCGTATAGGCATCTTTGTGGTCTTTCCGTCCGCATCGTCAAAAACGATGCGCGCCTCCTCCGCGGTCACTCTTTTGATCACGCCTCGCCTGCCATTCATCATACGATTGTCGCCCATCTCCCGATTGCGATTCTGGCACAGCATGACTCGCGCATCAGGACATAGGCGCACCGTGTTCATCGCATGCCCGTGTCGTTGGTATAGCTCCCGGTACGCAGTGGCGATCGTCTCTGGTATATCGGAAAGCGCAATGGGCCCAAGCTTGGCGGGCGCGTCGACATAATCTCCCTCTACGTCGGAACTGTCGCGCCATCTGAAGGTTGGTGTGTACGTGATGCCGTCCGCGTGGTTTGCGACCTTTCGCTCGTAGCAATCGGAGTTTCGTTGGTCCGCCATCTCGTTGGTGCTGCACAGGTACCACACTTCGTCCGGAATGTCATTGGAGTGGCTCATCGTCCTGGATAGCAGCGTGGTACGATCGGCTTCCGTGCAGCGACCCTCCCGCACACGTTCCAGTAGGTTGGCGTACTCCAGATCGCCTGCCTGCCTGACATTTGCACGCAGAACATGCACCACAAAGCCCGCGACACGCAGCAAGGGCGATGAGTACAAGCGATTGCCCACGTCCACGCCCGGCGCGTTCAGTTGTAAAAAATCACCCACGAAAAGCAGGGTCACCCCTCCGAAGGGCCGCTGACACCCCCGAGCCATACGCAAGAGCGCATCGATCAGACGCAGCTTCTTGCAGCAAAGACCGGTCACCTCCTCCACCACCAGTAATCCCATCTGACGAACGCGGGCGACCGGGCATTCTTCCTCTGCACTGCAGCTGTTGCCCACGCTCCCGTGGTTACGACTTGTCGATTGCGACGGCTCGAGAAATTTTCAAATTACGATAAAAACTCACCTGCGAGCGCGTTTTTTACCGCGCGAGTCCACCTGTCGCAAGCGCGCCGCGTAGCGTGATACGCAGGCGTCATGATTTTGCAGAGCGCCCACCGCGAACAGGGCGTCCAACGTGCACCCATCTTCGTGTCGGGCGGCGGCGCAGCCTATGGGCGAGGCGACCACCACGGGACCCAAGGCGCGCACGCGGTTGCTGCTTTCGCGGGTGGTCCAGAGATCGCGCACCAGTTGGATGGTGTCGCTTTTCCCCGTTCCGGCACCGCCGAGCATAAGCACATTCCGCCCGCGAAGCAGCACGTCCTGCGCAACCTCGCGCTGATCCGTGTTGGAACGGTGGAATCGCGCGCTGTAATGCATGCTCGCCGATGCGCCCGCTAGCGCCAATCTTCGGATCCATCCACGGCGGTTTTTTATAGCCTCGTCCCAAGCTGATGGTTTTTTCACGGGCTCGACTAGGTATACATTGGACGCAGAAAGATGTACACCGCTTGCACGAGTACTATACACGCAAACACATATAAAGCGCGCATGCTGCGTTTATCGTGATACGGTTGCATGGTGCGCACCGTTTATTCATGCATGCTGCGGTCACAAGGTGCGCTCGTATATATACGCGGCTCCATTTAGAGTAATTACCACGGTATGTATCCTCTCACGGCCCTGAACCGACCTCAGCAACGTCAGCCGGCGGATACGTCGCACGGTCTAACGATCAAACCGGAAATTACGCGCGAGTACTCAAAACCGCTGCAACCGCTCGACGAGGGTGCAAACGAAAATCTGTCAGGCTTGCACTGTAAACTTTGCGCGGTTGTGGCGTTGCTTGCCGTTTCGGCGGCATGCAACATCGCCTTTGTAGTGGGCGCGGGCGCCATCACGCTACATTACAAAACGACGATTGAGCTCTACGCGCACAACCTCACCAGCAACGATAAGGAGGAGGCGCCATTCTCCAGCGACAATTTGGGCAGCGCGGCGGAGAACGTGCGAATGCTGCTGCGCACCGCGCGCACCAGCGCCGCGGTGTTTACCAACGACACGGCGGATCTCACCGCCGCGCAGGGCGAGCAAGCCGAGATCGCGGCGGTGCAAGAGCGGTACGCGAGGTTGGCCCGTCTGATGGATGCGACCGAAGAATCCATGCGGCAGCTGAGCGGACCGGACGTGGTGCAACTACTCCGCGTCGCCACCGAGGCCGTAGGCGCCACGGACATGGAGGCCGTTAACGAGTTGCTGCGCACGATGGGCCACAAGGAGACAGTGGAGAACATGATGCTCATCGCCACGCGAGGCTTGAACGACGTCGACGCCGCGCGCGAGTCGATCTGGCGCCTGATGCAAGGTTTGCGGCAGGCGCTGGACGTGTACTCCAGATTCTCCGCACCGGAAAACCAACAATTGTACGACTACGAAGGACGACGCGAGCTGCAACCGACGCACGATAGAAAGCCTTACACGCACTCGTACGCGTACGAACGTGCGGAACGCAGATAGGATTTACGTATACAACTGTGTTCTAGAAAGTTGTCCAAAATATTACAGCGATAGGTAAAAAACATGTACCACCATCACACCTGTTTCGCCATTTGCGCCATGACGCATCGGCACCAAGTCAGGTGTCAATTGTTTTGTTTGTTTCGTGATCAAACATTAGCGGTCGGTCAATGCGGGTCACCCGCAGTGTCAAAAGTGAACCCTTCGACGTCGTCCATACGAGGTGCTTGCAAGGGAGCGGTCGCGTCATGCTCTTCGGGTACGGGCGCAGACGATCCCGGCGATGCCGTATCGTCGGGTTGGTTTTCTACGCCGACGAAAACCGCGTGCGGTTCCATATCGTCCATTTCCCTTATCAGTCGATAATGTTCGTCTACGTGATTCTTCGCCAACACAGCGCGCGCGATCAGCTTGTTGAGCTCTTCGGATGTCTCCCGCAGTCGCTTCATGGAGTGTAGAGGCTGCTCCAAAGACTGACTGTGCACAAGATCGCGACCGTACGCGTGTGTAACAAGCTTCGTCAACGGCAGGATGCAGATGAGCAGCAATCTGTACATGTTGCGATATTTCAACGTGGCTGAGGGATGCATATTTATACCGCAACAAAAAAAAAAAGCGCTCATTATTCTGTTTTGACCATCGACACGGTAGCTCGAGCAAAAACTATGGCACCTTACGAAATTGAAACCGACGAGTTGGAATGCCGCAGCTACTTCGCGCGAACCTCGGCCGTAGACGCTTTTACGGGAAAACGTGTTTTCGTCAGTCTGTACATACCACCCGCGGGTAACGCGAATATCCGTGTCCAGCGCATGCGCGCCGCGATCACGGACGTGTACGGACCGAACGTCGCCGAATGCGCCTTAATTCAGGATAAGCCCTCGTGGACCTTCAACTTTGACGAGTGCGTATCCGCGAACGAGTACGTATCTCGGTACTTTAACCGTTCCGCGCTAAACCGGATGGTGACCTTACCAGCGGTTTGCGAACGACGAGTGTTGTCGGGATCGGACCCAGCGGAGTACGTGCTGACTGTGCACGCATTGCCCGACGACGCCAAAGAGCAGTGCGACGCGCTGCGACTGGTGTGTGTACGGGCAGAGTTTTTACGAGTGTTTCAAATCAATAATAACCGGCCGTACGAGAGGGCCGCATGGCTCTACGAGAAGTACTCTCCGTTGTGCGACGACGACAATGCTCCGACAAAGGATCTGCTAGGTAATAACGTTTTCGTGGAAGTCGAAAATCAGCAACTAATCTGCGGAGACGGTCACCGCAGCGCATTGATGCTGCTCAACGCGTCTTCGATAAGTGACACCGAACGCAAGATGCTGCACACCATGTTCCGCAGTCTGCTTTCGTTTACCGGGTGCAAACTGAAATACGACAAATGCGCCCCCTACATGAAACTGTATACGGCTCGTAGACGTACTAATCTGAATGTGAATGCGAGCCGCATAAAATCTGCAGAAGAGATGCGTCATTTTTTGGATAAGCTGCGCGGGAAGGAAGAGAATTTGCCAATTGCTTAGGTTCAATTAATTGTACATGGTAAATTTATTACAGACTATTTGCTTTTTTTCCATCTTGCTTTCGGCGCTGGTTTGTTCGCTGCGCCGCGGAATCGTGCCGCAGCGTCGCCGTGGATGCGGAAACCTTTTTGGTGGGGCGACAGTAGGGCTTGCCCCTTTCGGAACTGCCGCACGGTTTGCCCGTGTCAGTGTTGACCCACTTCTCGGAGGCCCACCGTTTTAGATCGTTACCAGCCTGGGTTTTGCGCACCGCGCCCTTCTCTTTGCGGCATTTCGCTATAGCCTGCGAAGCTCTCGCGCTCGGAAACACCGCGTACTGCTTTTTCACTTTGTAGTAGCATGAATCTTTCACCATTGCTGCATCACATCGCACCGATACATATATTTATACTCGATACACAAATTTATTTACGCACCGCTTTACGCGTCCATCGCCTCGTTCGCTTGGCGCAGTCTGTGCAACACGTCATCGGTGGCGTGCGACGTAGCTATATCATGGCCTAATTTGTAGTCGCTGTTTATATTCGCAATCTCACCGCGCGGTCGACCGTCGACGAACAGCTGTAAATTGAACAGTATACAATCTCTTGCTCGCGTTTGTCCGAACGCCGAGACGAACATACTGCAAGTGTACGAATCCAAATATCGATCTTGCTGGCCGATGCGGTATCGCAGATTGGCGTTGCGCAGATACGATACCGTCATTTCCACCATCACGCACCGCAGATTGGCCCGTGGCGATGACTGCCAGGCAGGCAGCACCACGTCGAAAAGCTCATGGTAGCTCAAGTAATCTAAGCACCGGTACATACGACAATCCCCCAACGCGGTCGTTCGAGCGAGCGCAGCCCAAAAGTGCGCGTCCGCGCGCACGTCGTGCAGGTACACGACCCGCAGACTGTTGGGTAGCTCCGCGCCGTGCGCCCAAGCGCCCATCAAGTCTGTTTTGCGCAAGTACAGAGTGGTCATAAACGTCGCGTGCGTGAGGATGCAATGCTCCACCCAGGCGACGTGCTTGGAGTAGGACGCCACAAAAGTGCGCATCGCAGGAATCGCGCGTACGCGCGACCGAGCCGGCGCGTGCTTTGTCGCGTTGTCGAAAAGACCGTATATCTTGGCTTCGTCCACGACGAAGGTGGTGAGGTTCGGACACGCGTGCAGTTGACGCGCAAGATATTTGACGGATCGATTATGCAGCGGCACGTTCTTGAGATGCAGCGAGTGCAGGTTGGCCGCAATCGTTGCACGCGCCAGTAGCTGTCCCACAGCGCTGCAGAAGCCGGCGCGGTCGGTATACCACGCGACCTGAGCCAGATCCTCTTCGTCGGTCACGCGCATGTCGGACGGCGCGGGAATCCACGGCACAAATCGTCCGTGCGTGCGCGTGGTAGCGTAAGTCAAAGTCTCAAAATCGTAAGCGCGATGGGTGGACGGTGGCGCTAGCTCCATCTGCAGGGCCTGCGAAAGCAGCTGCGCGACGCGCAGGTACACTTCCTCGTGTCCATCGCCTCGTTCGTGGCCGCACCCGTGCCCGGGCTCACAAGCGGGACCGCGCGGTCTGGAAAGGAGCACGCGCTGGTGACAATGCTCCAACACGACGCGCAGTGCCTCACCGCCCGCGTTGTTCCGTTTCATCGGATACGCCGGTATGAAAGTCGTGCAGTTGAACAAACATTGACACAGCGCGCAGAGTTTTGTGTGCTCTATTCGAAAACGGCGGTAAAATTTTTGCGCGGTAAACGTTTAAAAAAAACATTTGTTTCGAATACGTGAATTTGCGCGGTTTTTATGTCGAGGCCAAGGTTAAAATTCATGCAAAAGAAAGGAATAAGTAAATCGCAGCAAAATATATATACATACCTACACTGCCCGAGGATCACATAGATTTTCTGTCGCTCAAGGATAGTGCGTTAGCGCTCTGGGCGAATCGGTCTCTCAAATAAAGGGTACACTCCCCATCAGTTCATCCATGACTTGCCCATCCCCGTCGGTGAAATACCTGTCCCTATTCTCCGGCATCGGTGGATTTGAGCACGGTCTGTTGCGCGTCAAACCCGACGCGGTCTGCGTCGGTTTCAGCGAAATCGCGCCCTGCGCCTCGTTGGTGTATCAGAGGCAATGGCCCAAAGCGCGCTCCTATGGGGATGTGCGCGGAATTACGCGTTGGAGCGTTCTGCAAAACCACTGCGAAGCATGCCGGCAGAAGGACGCGCCCTGCGATACGCACGCCGACGTGGAGTCACCCGCCGTGGATCTTTTATTCGGCGGCAGTCCGTGTCAAGATTTCTCGACGGCACGAAACGGTGAGCGGCAGGGGATCGATGGTCCGAAAAGCGGTCTGATGCACGAGTTCTTCAGATTAGTGAAAGAGCTTAAACCCAAAGTGTTCGTGCTGGAGAACATTAACACCATCTCCGACCGCGACATCTTGAAAATCGGGCGAACTCTGCGCTGCGGATGCGTGCAGGTGGACGCTTGCCACTTCACATCGCAGTCGCGTCCCCGTTTATTTTGGACGAACGCGAGCGCCCGCATACCCCCGGTTATGCGCGTCGGACCAGCGTTCGAGAGCATGCTGGACGAAGAGCTTAGTCCTAAGGAAATACTAAACGAGCGCGAGCTGTCCAAGCTGTACACGCGTTTGCACCTTCGAAAATACAAACGCTCGCGGCGCTCCAAAGGGGGCATTATGCCGCACGAGTGCAGAATAACTAACCTCTTCACCGGACTTTCGTACTCATTCAAGCATCGTAGCACCACTCTCATGCGTTCCTCCATGAACAGGACCACCAACATGCTGATTTACGACGAGCGCTTGGCCGAAAAAGATATGGGATATTGCAAGGAAACGGGCTGCCGCCTGCCCTGGCGGAGAATGTCCGTGGCGGAGTGTCACCGGCTGCAGGGTTTTGCAATCTCGCAGACCGCCAGGAATGATGAGGAGGCGATGGATGAGCGTTTAAACCGGCGAGAGCGGGTCGGCATGCTCGGGGATGCCGTCTGCGTGGACGTGGCCGAATATTTGTTTCGGTACATCTATAACGATGACGCGCGCGATTACGGTCAGCTCAGCGTTTCTCGCATGTTTCAACGGCGATTGGCCTCGGTCGATACGTCCTAACGACAACACGTGCCTGGCTCTCAAAAAATGACTACACGAGATATATATACTGTTTTACAAATTTAATGCGGCCATGCTTTAGTTGCAGGACGCTCGCGTGAACAGAATAACCACGATGGGGTTGTGTCGCGATCGTATGTTGCGTGTTTGCGTGCACTTGGGTTACTGCCTGGCCGACTACGCTACGCATACTGCGCGCACCTCCAAGGGGTACGACGTGCGGGTCGAGCTTCTGCGCGTGTGGTTGCCAATCTTCCTGGCGCACCGCGTCGCGGAGCCGCATCGCGGGCTCTGCAATCTGCTGCGGGCGTACTGCCAAGTGGTGGCCACGTATCGTTGTTTACAGCTCGGAATGATAGTATGGGGTGCTGCGTAAGCCGCGCTTACCTACGTCGTGCCGCACACGAACGCATCATGGGAGACTTTGACTGTGTAATTGTGCCCATTTCAATGCTCTGGTCACTACCGTTTCCAACGCTCCCGTTGTCTTGGCTGTGCTCTTGCACATACATTTTCGCTACCGGTGGCATGGACGCGATATATATGATGCCCACCTGCGTGACGATCACGCTGGAGAACATGATAAACCATTTTTTTTTTGTTTCCAAATACGTCGAGCTTGTCAAGACACTGAAGCCAATTGTTGAAGGTTTCGTTTTCATCATGTTTTTGTTTTTGCATATCTTCCGTCGTGTAGGATACGAAAGATAATGTGTAGTCTTCCATAATCGCTCGTAAGGTGTCGAAGGGGAACGTCCAGACACCTATGCAGGCGATGACGGTGGTGATTATACAGATAGTAATCAGAATGTACTCAATCACTCGCAACACCGCTATCAAGCGACAATTGCCTCTGGATTTGAGATTGTCGTTTTCATCGTCATCCCATGAATCACAGTTTGCCTTAGTGTTTACTTCGTAATAAGCATCAAAACCCGATACAAAGACATTCAGTACCATGCTCGTAATCGCGGCGATAAGCAAATGCACGCCGGTCACGGTCTGCCTCTGGAATGCGTGCTCGTTACCGTTACAACCTGTACTAAATTCGCTTTGAAATTCCACTTGATATTTTAATGAAAAGCTTATCGTGACGAGGTATGCCGAAATCATGATGATTGTCACGATAAGGTAGCCCAGTACTTCTCGCTGATTTGCGTTGGCGTTTTTCGCGCCACTCTGTAACATGGCACGATCTACCCGCTTGTTCGACAGATAAGTCATAACCTTTTCGATGGACGTGCCGAAAATCAAACGGGAATGCGCCATCGCCGCAAACCAGCACAAAATGAGAGCTCCGGCGGCAGTAATGTAGTAGCCCGTTTTGACTTGTTTATGCACCTTGTCGAAGCATTTGTACCAATGGTCGTTCTGACCCTCCGTGGTTTCGTAAATGTCGAGAGCCAACTGGTCCAGCGAGGCGCGCGGGTACATATACAACGATCCGAAACCGATACTGGGCCAAGTAACCACCATGACCACGAGCAGGCCGTACATGAGACGCATGAACAAGACGAGGACTCGGTTTTTCTCCGAATCTTCTACATGTTCGTTTACAGTTTTATCGTTTGCATGTTGCTGCCTGACGTAGCTGACGATCGACGTAATCAAAAAAAGCACCTCCACAAGAAGTGTCATGCTGGCGATGGTAACAAATCCGACTCCCTGCGCGTGCAGGGCGTCGATGTTTTCGTGTTGACTGTCCTTGCAATCGACCTGATCGACGAAGAAAATCGCGTAAAGAAGCGTAATGGTGGTCATCACGATGGCGGTGCCTATGGTCACGCACACAAAGATGAATGATGCCATGTCCGGCGACACGTTTTGCTTGTCACCTCCATTCTGCTCGGGTAGTTTGGACTTGGTTGAGCTCATGGTGCCGGTTTCGTGATCCTGAGCAGCACGTGGTGCGCTGCTACGGACGCGCGCGTATTTATACAGCCGCCGAAGCACGAAGCTTCCTCATCTGAAAGCCACGTGACGTCTCGATAATACGCGATGACTGAGACCGCGATCGAGAACACATTGCTAGCCGCAGCGGTCGAGGCGTACGCCAAGCCGGACGCCGCGGAGTGGCTGGCGTTTATGGCCGAGCACTCCGCCGATATCACGCCCATGTACCAACAGATTGACGTCAACGACAGCGAGAACGACGGCGCGGACGCTCGCGCATCGCAGAGGAAGCGCAAGCGCGCTGCGGCCCTCACCGACGAGACCGCACCTTTGGAGGGTTTAAAGGCGAGCATCACGCCCCCG
>LGRX02034485.1:0-23801 GCA_001247695.2 Cymbomonas tetramitiformis | reverse complement strand
TTATCATGGGAAAATCGGTTTTGATGGCCTCGCTTGGGATGCCTACGTGGACCCGTTAACAGGCATTGGCAGAATAGTTTACGGAAATCCCCCTTTTGATGGAAAGGATAAGGGCAAATTTTCGGCGGTTATGACTACCTTGGAAATGGGACATAAAGCGGCCAACACTGTACCCGGATTTTCAGGAACATGGATTCTTCCACTGTCTCCCAAAAACCAAAAAAGATGGTTTGATAAAGGTTTTAAACTCGTTTTCAGATTCCCGCATAACACTATTCCATTTATCCCACATGGTTATTGGACGGGTGATGACCCCTACGTTCTCCCAGGTGGCGGATGCTATAAGGATGATTTTTCGGATGTCGTTATCATAGCTATAGACAGTGCACCCAGCGATACTCAACCAGCCTTTGACTGGAGGCCTACGCAGAAAAAGATTGCTAGATGGTTCCTCAATGTCCTTCCTAAGTCCAGAGTCACGGAGAAGAGACTAGAATACACCGGAGTCAGCCCTGATATTTGGAATGAAGTTCTGAACGAAAGGGACAACGTACTTCCTTCTTCGTTGTGCCCATGGCCCACTCAAGACCCCCCCTATCATCAGAATGGTGCTGAGCATTATTATGGCGGTCACCATGACACGACAATCACCAATGCAGCTTCTAAGCCCTTCATTAGCACCGTGAAATGGCCCAAAGCACTTACACTCATGGGGTACCTCCCTCCTCTTTTTGGTACTGTCCTCAACACGATAGGTGTTCCCCGTGGCAAGATTAAACCTCTCCTTAAAAAACTTTCAAGAATCTGTAGGCAACACACCAGAAATAGGCGAGACGTGTTTCTGTTAAACACCCCCACCACCTTGAACACTGACCCGCATACAGTTGACATCCTGGGCAATGAGACCATGACGAAACAGAAGCTGTGCAAAAAACAAATGACTTTCTTCAAACCCTCCTGCAATAATTTTCAAAAGTCTTGCAATAAAAGATGGCTCTCTGTCCTATAGGGGAGGGGCCCCCCCCCCCTCTCCCCTCCCCCACCACCCCCCCCTCTCCTCCGCCCACCCTGACCTCCTTCCTCATCGTCTCCAAATACCCCCTTAATTCTTCGACTTCCCTCCCCACCGCCTAGTTTCAGCCACCCCTCCACTCACCCGGCCATGGCTGCTTCTCCATCTTCTAGAGTTTTTTGCTTAGCACCTAGCTTTTTCTCTAGATGTCACCCTGCTGAAAAGTGGGTTGAGCCCCTTTGTGGGCGCGCTATAGTAGAGGGAGTAGCCCCTAGTGTTTTCACTAGCCTGCTTTGCAGGGTTACCGCACTCTCAGGACTTTGTCCCTTCTGCTAGCGTAAATGTTTTATTATTATTATTTTGTCCCGGGCGCTCATGGATCTGCCATCCTTTGTTACAGCAGATATTGCAGCCATGGAGTCAATGGCATGTACCATTGGAGTCATGGATTTGAGGAGTTTTTCTTTTTGTTTTGTGAGTAAGAATCGCAGTCCCGCAATTTCATCAGATGTGCTACTAGGGTTTTCGATATCTTCCTTGATAAGAAGCCCCGGTGCGGCGAAAGTTAATAATATAACATTTACGCTGAGAATAATGACAATGTCATGAGTCCGCTGTAATCCTGCAAGCAGGCAACTGTAGAACAGAGGGAGCTGAAATCATCCTCATAGCGCGCCCCGAAGGGCTCATCTAGGTCGGATCAACCTAGGAAACCGCGGCATGACAAAACTACGCAGAGCGCTAAAAAGGTCGTGCCGGCGGAGAAGCAGCAGAGGAGGTGGAAGTGGAGCGAGGCTGCATCTGTGATGGAAAAAGAGGGCGGAAGCGAGGCGGAGGAAGGGCGGTGGTGGAGGGTCGGGAAGGCGGGGGCGGAGGGGCGGAGGGTGGGGGTGGAGGGGCTAAGGTAGGAGGAGCTCACTAAGAGGGGGGTAGGGGGGGAGTGTTAATAAAGTGTTCACCTGAATGAAGAGAAGAGAAAGGGTGGAAATGATAGTCATTCAAGGGAGGTCAGGAGAAAAACATGTTTTGCTCTTTCAACAGCTTCTTCTTCAGTGGTACCCGTAATTCGGCTAAGAGTGGTTCTGAAAGGGTCATGGATCTCGACCCTAGCATGACCATTAAGGAAGGCGTCACGTCTAATGCGGGTGTGGTATCTGCACAGTCTGGAAAGCTTCTTGAGGAGAGGCTTCAGTCTTCTCTGGTGAACCCCTATGGTGCTAAGAACCTGTCCAAAGTGCTTCGGAAGGTATCCCATCAATGTAAGTTCTTTGGGCCACGTTACAGTCCCTGCAAATGGTTTGTTGTCCTTGTTCGTGTAGGACGTGTCACAGTGTCCTCCGTAGTATTCTGTAGTTAAAGTTCTTGAGGGAGGGATATTCATCTTCCGAACAAGTGGCATTCCGTTGTCGAAGTTTTTTATGGCATATGCTGCACCACGGCATGCTGATTTTTTACCGGCAAATAGGGAACCGTCGCTTGCCATATCATAATCCTCCATTTGTTTGCTCTTTTCAGCGAGGGGGGTAGTTTCTTCTTCTGAGTCGCTAGGACAGCTGTATTCACTTTCTTCTTCCGCAGTTTTGTTTTTCATTCTGGCAATGATGGTCTCATAAAAAACGCATACACCGTAGATTTGATAAAATCGTTTCATACAGCCGTAGACTTGAAAAATCGTCAAACTCTTGAATAATCGTCATTCGGGAGGCATAGTCAGCCACGTCGGCTGATTAGGGAGGTTCCGATTTGCGATTCCGGGTTACGGATTACGAGTTATCGTCATAGATTCCTTTTTTCGCATGACACCGATGACGATAACTCGTAATCCGGGAAAACGTCAACGTCCCGAACTTCGGGATGCCAGTGTTAATTCTTACGTCGTTCGGGACGATTTTCGTCCCGAACTACGAGTTACGAACTAAGGTGCAAACTTCGTGTAAAATCGTAGATTCAGAATATTGCTCAGATTCTTCTGATCGAGCGTCTGTCTGCTTTGCGTTTCCCCACAGAGCGTCTCTTCGTCCGTCCGCATTCGTGCCACGTCGGCATGAAAACAACAGAATTTTGTAAAAAGCGACAGCAACGGCCAGCGTTCACACGTAATTCGGAGTATTCGGAGCACGACAGATTTCGGAATCGATTTTGCATTTGATGCTCATTCCGAGTTAAGGTCATCCCGGATTACGATTGACGTCATAACGGCGATGACGTTAACGCGTAATTCGTAATCCGGAACAAAAATCGGAACCTCCCTATTATGAAAAACAACGCAACGCCCGATAATTATGTAGAATATAGTCACCTACATGCATGTACTTTTGTGCACCGTCGGTGCGTATTTTTTATTTTTTATTTTCGTATAGAAACCCAACGCATACCTTGAAACCCAACGTATACCTTGAAACCCAACGTATATCATAAGGAGCAGAGGTTTAAACAAAGATCTTGTTAACTATTGACGAAAGTTCGCCAAAATGATGCTGTGCGAAAGTTGCATCAACGTTGATAAAGCTCTGGGAGTAAAAGCGATGGGCGCCATCACAATTTTGAACCAGTCCGCGACATTTTCAAACACGTCTATTGTGGTTAAGGGAAGTACAAGTATCACCGCGTTTACTCTCAACGAAAACACTGACGACCAACGCTCTTCAGAAGTGATCAGTCATGGCAGACACTCCCTCGGTATGTCCGAGCTCATGCTCGCCCGCAGGCGTCTTTGAAGGTTTTAAGGCTTCTATATTTCATCCATCCGCCGCTTTAGTGGCTTTTAGCTAGGCCCATTGGACTCGGACTTCATTAGTGCCATTTCGCCGCTCTTGATGGAGGATACGCAGCAAGCGTGCGACGCAAGATCTTTCACGAGAAGGCAAAGAATGTGAAACGGGGAATACAATCGCAAAAGCCTAAGCAGCGGGTCGCTGGGTCCGTCCACGGCTTATCCGGCGTCCAAGTCGCAGGCCATAATACTCAGCGGATTAATTACTCCATTTGCGACCTCTAGCTTATATTTGAGGTTGTTGTGTCATACAGACGGAAGTCATGAACCCCTGGGAGCAGAGCACCCAGTTGCACGATGCCGCCTCCGCGGGCGACCTCGCGGCTGTTCAATCCCTGATCGCGAGAGGCGCAAATGTCAACACTCTGAATATGGTGAGAGATGACAAGCAGTATTGAACAACTTGCGCTTGTGTTTGGTGTTTTGTGTGCGGGGCCAGCAACTTGTGTTCATTACAGCTGTGCCGGGCATCGCATAAGAGGACGCATGTGCGCAGTCAACGCACAAATTAAGGCACTCCTTTGGTCATTCTGAGAGCGACAGTATGAATAAATCATCAACTTGCTTTATACAGCAGCTGCACGTATGTGATGGATGTACGAATTACAACCCGAAAAGTCACTTTTGAATTATGCGAAATGTGTTTTCCCACTTTCTTGTGCCATTAGCGAGGTCCCAGAACTGAGGCCCGAAGTCCGTGCATGCTGCACTCTTGACCGTGGGCGCAGCATGAGCGCACTCCACTTTTTCTGGCGGCGGTGGGGAGGCACGTCGAGGTTGTGAACACGCTGCTGTCTTGCGGCTTGGTGAACGACGTCAGCCCGCGCGATGAGGTCATATATTCTTTTGTACCCGCCGTCAGCCGTGCATGCATGACAAGGAGATGAAGCAGTAGAATTGGATATTCCTCTTTACACGCGGCTTCTGATGTGCTTCTCGCACAAGCTTGCCAATAAAATGTGTTTGCCTCGTTAGGATTCGTGAGATAATCCACGCCGCAGGAATCGCCAAGGATCGTATAAACCACCAGTAAGCACTGCCGTCGCATATTTTGTCGCAGTTTCCCACGCGTGAAACCTCAATCATGCTCTAAGTCATCTCTCGTTCTCATGCTTTCCTCAAAGCGCTTGATACTTCCCCACCGTGCTGACTTGTGGTGCGGTGGGTTGATGCCATTGAATCCGTTGCAACATGGCTTACCCTCGTTGATGCGCAAATCGAATAGGCGCTGAGTTGAGGAGTATGCCTGACCGAGGCCAACCGCGTGGTCATTGGGCGATTGAATTTTCAGGCTATCGGCTCCGATGGTGTTACATCACGTCAATCTTAAATGTTTAGTATCTATTTCCACTCAGCACTGAAGTGCAGAGCGACGAGGGTCGACCGCTAGTATCTGTATAGTGAATGCTAGGATCTGTTTTTGACGCTGCCGCTGTTTCCACTGCGTGCAGTGTGGATCGACACCGTTACAGTGGGCGGTCAGAATCGGTGCGGTGGAGGTCGTGTCCGCCCTTCTCAAAGCAGGCGCAGACGTGGGCGATGCCACTGACGAGGTGCTCCACTCAGTACATCCTTCGAACTGCTGACTCGCTGTTGGTGGCATGGGCACCGCGCCTGATTCATGACACTTTGCTTTCTGGAAAGTGCAGTCACTGCCCGCCGGCTCTAGCCTGCGAGCCTGCGCAGCCACGCTTCGTCAGGCCTTGAACCTCTGCCCGTTCACCTCACGGGCTGCGCTTGAATAGCAACTCTAAGTCTCCACACACGAGCGGAGGAACAGTATCAAGAACCGGCAAAACCTCAAAACCAGTCAGTCGCAATATTTTTTTCTTTCGTCCTTTCATGCCTTTCTCTCCTATCGTGGTTCGGGCATCCCGGCACTCATGCCCACTTATAGCGACACAACCCTCCCGAGTAGTCATCATCTCCACTTGTTCTTGCATCACACGAGGAGGTTTTCCACAGAGTGCGTTCAGCTCCGCGTGCGAGTTCCTTGTTAGTGAAGGCGCAAGGTGCAGGTGCCGAGTCGAGATGATTTTTGTGACGATCGGGCAGCAAGATTGCGGGCTCTTCAGAGATCGCCTAACTGCGAGATGTCGCTCTGTGCTCTCCGCAGAATAACTGGACTGCGCTTCACGAAGCCAGCCAGCAAGACCTGGTGGACATGGCAGCGCTGCTGATGGCGCACGGGGCCCTGGTGACCGAGCAAGGCACCTGCGTGCGTGAAGACGGTTGCCAGGACGGGCGAACTCCCATGCACATCGCCATCTTCTGCAACCACCATGCTGTGTTGCGCGTGCTGGCACGTGGAAATGGCGCCAGGTTGCAAATGCATGACTGTGATCATCCAGCCCCACTGCACATGGCTATCAAGTATGACCATGCGGCCTCGACGGAGGCTCTCATCGAGGCCGGCGCCGACTTGGAGGGTCGGAATCTAGATAAAGGCATGACGGCATTGCACTTGGCCGCAAGCTATGGGCACACCACAACAATGGAGATCCTCCTGCGGGCGGGCGCGGACGTGACAGCTGTTGACCGCTATGGGGAAACACCGCTGCACTCGGCTGCAAGAAATGGGCACGCTGCAGTGTCGGAGATCCTCCTGCGGGCGGGCGCGGACATGACTGCTGAAGACAACTATGGGAAAACACCGCTGCACTCGGCTGCAGGAAATGGGCACGCTGCAGTGTTGGAGTTCCTCCTGCGGGCGGGTGCGGACGTCAACTCCCAGATGAACGGCTGGAGAAGCCACAACACAGGCACACCGCTGCACTGGGCCGCAGGAAATGGGCACATCGCAGCAATAGAGATCCTCCTCCAGGCGGGTGCAGACATGGCAGCTGCGGACAAACATGGGAACACACCGCTGCACTGGGCCGCGGAAGAAGGGCACATCGCAGCATCGGAGGCCCTATTCAAAGCGGGGTTTTCACTTGACATCGAGACTCCAATGATGTCAAAGAAGTACGACCGCAACACACTGTTGCACTTTGCCGCGGAGCACGGGTACCTTGCGACTCTAGTGCAGTTCGTCCAGGCTGGCGCTGACGTGGACGCTCCGGACCCAGGCGGTGACACGCCTTTGTGCTACGCCGCATTCCACGGCCAGACCGCTTTCGTGGAAGCCCTGCTGCAGGTGCGATGTACCGGAGGCCTGCGACAGCGTCATTTCAGAAAGCAGATCAAACGTGCTCACGAAGGGCACGGCACGCCGCTGCATTGGGCTGCATTGAATGGCAATGTCGATACCGTGAAAGCCTTGCTCCAGGCAGGCGTCGCCCCAAATGCCAAGAACGTGAGAGGCGACACTTCGTTGCACTGGGCAGCGTACACTGGCGAGACCGCGACTGTGCAGGCACTACTCCAGGCAGGTGCCGACGCAGACGCTCAGGATGTGAAGGGCATCACGCCCCTCTGTCGGTCGCTGCGCATGCACCACACAGCAACCGCGGAGGCCCTCGTCAAGGCAGGGGCTAAGAGGCATCATGTGGACGAGGATACGCACTTTGACGACCCCCTACTTTTTCATGTGAGCCATTCTTGCCTCTCCTTTAATCTCACGATAGGAATCGCCTGATAGATGTAGCATATCATAACAAGTCCTAGATCACGTTGCCGAATATCTTTTGTAGCATTCCGGAGTCTGCAGTGTCAGCTGTCCAGTAGGGACGGGCCACCTCGGCTCACCACGTGGTTGTCCTTGACACCCTCGAGTGTATGAGATATCGGCTACGGGTTCAGGCCTCTCCCTCTCTCTATCTCGGAGGCTTAAAGAGCCCCGCGATGGCAGAAAAGAAGCTTCGCCATGTTTGTGCAGTGGGCCTTTGCTCAGACCTATATTCTTGTGCTTCAATGGGCGGGCGATGCTACATCGTGACGGCTGATTTGTGAGTGTGCGTCATCGTGACGGCTGATTTGTGAGTGCGCGTCATCGTGACGGCTGATTTGTGAGTGCGTGTCATCGTGACGGCTGATTTGTGAGTGCGCGTCATCGTGACGGCTGATTTGTGAGTGCGTGTCATCGTGACGGCTGATTTGTGAGTGCGCGTCATCGTGACGGCTGATTTGTGAGTGCGCGTTAGTTGCCGCTCGGTGCGTGCGCCTCTCCAGGATCAGTGGCGGCAGAGCAGCAGCTGGCTCAGAATACTCGGGAGGCTGCGATTGCTGTACACCATGACCGCCAAACAAGCGGCCAAGGCGAACGGCGTTAGCGTTCCTCGGCTGAAACGTCGGCTCCGGGTTCATGCTTGGCCGATGAGAAAGGTCACAAGCCCACTCCCCCCTGGTGGCTTATCTTTGTCTGAGCAGTCAGCCAGCGTGTGGCCCTGTTTGACGGCTCAAAAGCACTGGGCAGGAATGCTCGACACCTGCAGGGTATCAGGCGACCGATACACACACACACAAACTGTGCGCATATTCTGCTTCGGTGTGCTCGTCTCTGACGTGCACATCCCGGGCGCGTGGAGGGCAGCTGGTTGGGGCAAGAAGGCCGTTGAGTGGGCTTGGCAGGGACTTGACTGTGGGGCTGTTGCAGGGGATTCCAGAGAGAGGTGTTTTGGGAGGTAGCGGGGTGGAGAAGTAGGAGCACGCATAGGATCTCGTTCTTTGTCTTGTCCCTGAGGGGCTAAATTGTGCGCCTAGGAGGCAGAGTCTGTATCCTGAAGTGAGTGCGACGTTCTGAGGTGGATGCGCAGCTCCACCAAACTGGTTTCCTGAGTGATCGGGCAAATCGTTGGAGAATTGTTTCCCGGCATTCACGCTCGTGCACACAAGCGAATGGCTGACGGAGTGGTCTTGAAATGGAAGGAATTGGGCTGCAGATTCGCAGCGTTTGGGCGGTGAAAACGGCGCTGATGGCCATGAACAGCGACATGCTCATTGCAGCTGATCCTAAGGTATCATGAGATCCGGCCTACTGCACTCTTAACATGCTGGGGTGGCTTTGTAGGGGTGATGTCTAGTGTCGCATCGATTTTCAAGCAATCAGCATCGTAGCTACCGCTTGAGACACCTTATTGGGCTGCGCTCTTTACTACGCTTGGGGTATGAGGCATAAAGTTCAGCGCCCGCCCCAGGGGAGGCCCCAGGGGAGGAGTGCCAAAGGGGCAGGGCCCTCACGGGACGGAGAGTGAAACGTCCTCTGTTTTGGAAATTAGACGTGGTAATATCGCAAAAAGCAATCAACACTGTTCATTGCACAAACTTAATAGCCCGTTCGCTCAGTGAAAAGACACTTAGCGACCAATCACAACACGCGAGGTGTCACTGTTCTTTGCGCTAGCATGTTCTAGTTCACTTCGGAAGTTCCAGACTTACAGTTTGTGCAAGATCTCAGGTCCCTATCATCTATCATCCTGATCAGATGATCACCGTCGTCTCCTACAGATCTGATCCTACGGTTCCGATCTGATCACAGTTTCTTTACTCTTCTAAACACTGCAAAGAGACCCTAGAGTTAGGGCTTCTTAGGGTTTTTTCAGGGTTTGACTTGCTTTGAGCTGTAGTGGGCCTAGACAATCAGTCTTTACACCTAACTGATCAGCAGGGACTGCAGATTCCAACCCCCTTCTAAAGGGTGACTATCTATTGCCAGTCCTCGGGAGTGGTGCCCATTTGCTAGAGCCAGTCTTAGGGATGGTGCCCGTGCTTCAGCTCCAGTTATCGGGCTGGTGCCCATGCGCCAGCTCCAGTCTTTGGGATGGTGCCCCTTCATTCCTCATTCTCCATCTTCTCCTTAGATTGCACTGTAGAGCTCGATGTAGGCAGAGTATCGATGTCTTCCTGGAAGTTCATCACACCAAGTCTGGTTCTGTGCACTGTAAAGCTTGGTGCAGCGAGAGGTTTGGTAAGTATATCTGATGTATTCTCGCCAGATTCCAAATACAGAGGATCCACCTCGTCGTTCTCCACCATCTCCCGAATGTACATGTTTCTTACCTCGATGTGTTTGGATCTATTGTTGTTCACATAATCTGATGCCAAATGAATAGCCCCTTGGTTATCACAGTACATAGGTACAGGAGTGATTACTGTCACCATATCTCGTAGTAGATTCAAGATATATTTCACCTCCCGTCCCCCTTCTGACATCGCGATTATCTCAGCTTCAGTAGTCGACAGCGATACTGATTTCTGAATAATCGAGGAGAACATCACCAGACTCCCACATAGGTACACTGCAATGCCTGACGTGGATCTCCTCGTCATCTTGCATCCGGCATAGTCTGCGTCCGTGTAAATTGAGAGTGGAAGTCCATTCTCCACACCCCCCCGAGCTGCCATGGTCCGGAGCACCAGCTCATAGTCCAACGTCCCCTTCAGGTATCTGAGCACCCGCTTGAGCGCCTCAAAGTGCTCAGGCCCGTAGGCAGCTGAATTTAGAGAGAGCAGACACCGCCGCCATGATGTCCGGCCGAGAGCACCGTGCAATCCACTGCAACTGCCCAACCAGCGCCCGGTACGGGAGTTCCGAGTGTTGTTGTCCACACCCCTCCAACACTGTCCCCGGAGCCATCGGGATCGCCACCGGCTTCGCCTCCTCCAGACCATATTGAGACAGCAGTGACAAAATATACCCCTTCTGCGAGAGGTACGCCGCATTAGGTGCCCACCGAACACCTATGCCCATCACAAGGTCGAGCTTCCCCAGATCCTTGCAGGTGTACTGAGCATTAAAAGCAGCCACAAAGTCCAAATACCACCGGTGAGAGGAGCTAGCCACCAGATAATCATCAACATAGCACAGTAGTATCACCCATAGGTCTCCGTCATGAAGATAATACAGGCAAGGTTCAACCTGGCTCTTCTGCATCCTCTCATCATAACCCATTATGAACGCATCACTGGTCACAAACCAGGCTCTACCAGCCTGCTTCAGCCCATATACAGCCTTCCTCAATCGGGCATAGCTGCGCCCATCATACCGCAGCCCCGACGGCAGCCGCACATACAACACCTCCTGAAGCTCCGAGTTCAGAAAAGCCGTCTCCACGTCCATGTGATATACCCTCAAGCATAGATTCAGCGCCAGAATTATCACAAGCCTCACGGACGAGAGTTGCGTGCACGGCGCAAACGTGTCCAAGTAGTCCTCCCCATAGACCTGCTTGTTCCCCTGCACACAGATTCTGCCCTTCCTGCGGTCCAGTCGCCTGTCCTTCGTCAACTTCACCTTGAGTATGAGAGTCATGTTCAACACTCGAGCCTCTGCAGGCACATCGTCGAAGTCAACCATCTCGAGGGCCTTCTTGTCATTCACCAGCGACGACATCTCCTTGTTCACTGCCGCAATCCACTCATCCGCATCCGGGGCAGACAAGGCCTGCTTGTACGTCTTCGGCTCCGTGACACCAGAAGGTAATAGTCCATCACCTTTCATCGCCGAGGAGACCGCCAAACACATCTGTTCAGTGGGGAAGTGCACCTTCCCGGAGGGCAAATCCAGAGCAGTGTAATTCGAGAGCAGTACCACACAATACGGGTATGCATGCGCTTCAAGAGCTCGACCACACACAATCGCCATCTCTAGCGCCTTACCACCAGAGTCCACTCTCACCACCGCAAACAGCGGGTAACAATCATTGTGGCTGCGATCAAGATTCCCCAGGATAGCATACCTGGAAGGAGAACCCTCCAGATACACCCGAAGAGCAGTTCAGAATGTGTCCTTCTTCTGCTGCAATTTCACCACGGCCAGCACTTCATCACTACCATCCGGCACATATGCACTCCTTCCCACCACGAGTGCATCCTCGTGGATCACAGGGGACTCCACATAATCAGTATCCAAAACAGTAAGCATAAAGTTGGTTTTCAACGGGGCCAGCACCGATGGATCCCATGACGTTACTATAGCACCCAGCTTATCCAGTCTCTCTGAGAATACCACCATTCCAGAGCGCACCACTTTCTCACTCTCGGCATCGTACAATAGATAAGCCGTAGACACCTCAGAGTGACCAACATCTCGAAGTTGTCGAGCCCTGTTGCCAAGCTTGCCATCCCTGGTGTCGGGGTCACAGTAGGCATATGCCACACACCCAAAAACCCGCAGACCAGTCAGATCTGGGAGCTTCCCATTGAGCTTACTGTATGCTGACTCCCAACGCAGGCACTTCCTGGGAATCCTGTTTAACAGATAAACCGCATGGCGAAAAGCCAACGGCCAATACTTTCTGTCAAATCCAGAGGTCATCAAAAGGGCTCTCGCCATCGCCTGCACATCCCGGTGTGACCGCTCGACCGTAGCCTGGTTCTCGTGCAAGTACGGCGACCCATACCTCTGCTCTATGCCATGCTGCTTGCAGAAGTCAGCCGTCTGCCCAGCAATCATAGTGCTGTCCCCGTCCGTGTGTAACACCATATGGTATTGTTCATCCAAACCAAGTCTGCTCCGATGTTTTCGCAGCTCCACCAGATATGCCTCCAAAGCATTCAGGTACTCAGACTTCTTCCTCAGAAAGTAAGTCCACATCCAGTGCGTGGCGTCATCCAAGAATTGAGCAAACCACCGATACCCTCCAGCACTGTGTACAAAGGGCCCACATGTATCAGATCATACAAGAGCACTCTGTAGCTGTCTCCCGTCCGGTAGCTTTCACTGAGGGCCTTGCAGCCTTCGTGATACGACATGCCAAACACCTGTCCGGGCAGCACTGCACGCTACTGTGCTCATACTGATGAGCCGTGATCCCCATTGGCACTCCTTGCTCCACCATCTTGCTCGTGCTCGCATCCCCGGGATGCCCAAGCCTCACATGCTGCAACAGCTTGGCATCCATCTGCTCCGTCGTGTGGCAGTCCTTATACACCACTTCCACCGGCCACTTAGTGCCCTGTATCCACACTCTCTCTGTCCCACACGTCTCAAGGCCCTCGGTGTTATAGCACTCGCTCTTGGGCGCAGAAAATATCCTCGCCCCAGCCGGGTACTCCTTCACTACTCTGAACCGTGACATGAGATACCACCAGGTCGCAGTCTCCCACTTGGGAAGCACAAACAAAAATCTAGTGGTTACGGGCTCTGCCTCAAAGTCATGCAGGGCTTTCTGTAAGCAATTCATTATGATCTCATGTTCATACGGGGGATTCCTATAGCAAAATCGCCCAGACCAGCACTTGTCAAAGGCAGAATCCTTCACAGTGTAGTAGCATTTGTAATGGTTATTGTCCTCCGAGGCGAAAAGCTCCACCTCAATCGGACCCAATTGCTCATCATGGTCAACCAGGTCCTCGAACCTCCAGTTCCATTTGTCCCGGGCCACAGCTCCTTCATGCCGCTCTGCTGAAGTAACTCCACACGCAACATGAAGAGCGACGCTTGAGGTGTCTTCACTCAGTATATACTGCCGTCCAGCTCTGTCGAATGAGAAACAAAGCGCATCCTTCGATATGGTCCTGGTCCCGAAGTCAATAGTGAATCCCATATCTTCCAACGCCACTACCGACACAAGGTTGAACGGCTGGTTGGGTATGTAGTGACATGCTGCAAGCACAATTCCAATACCATTACCAGAACCATGGTCCAGCTTCTTCATAGTAACTGTACCATTGCCCTCAGACATCACCGTACCATTCTGGACCACTCTAAATACACTGGTGGTGCTGGTGTCAAAGTCTGTGTCATTGAAGTAGCTCAGCTCGGAGAACACATGTGTAGTAGCACCACTATCCAGAACTGCAGTCTTTCTGCCTGGGATATAGACATCCTCCATCGGTCCAGCACAGGCATATGCCGCCCGGGCGGTCTGACCTCCACCATCACTTTCATCATCAGAGACCAGATCAGGCATGCCCAAAGGATCTCCATCTTCACTGTCTTCATCCAAGATGATTTCAGGCACGTCCGCAAGATCCGCATCATCTTCGTCACCTTCATCACCAAGTGCAGGCATGCCCTGAGCAGAGGTGCATGCCCCCCAGACATGTTGATCTCCATCCTCACTGTCATCATCCGAGACGAGCGCAGGCACGCCCGCATGATCCGCACCATCGACAGAGGTGCACACCCCCCAGATATGCTGATCTCCATCTTCACTATCATCATCCGAGACGAGCTCAGGCATGTCTGAATGATCCTCATCAATGCCGCAAGCAGCAACCACATCTCTCCAAGTTCTCATAGTTTTCTCTTCCAGAACAGTATCCAGCACCCCATAGTAGTTGAAGAGCGGACACGGCGAAACACCAGGCTCCTCATGATGTCGTCGCCTGAGCCGTGCAACGGTAATGTCCCTCGGCACGGTGAAAGACACCCCTTCAAAGTCACCACCTGACTGAGGTGACTGTTGATGCCCCGTTTCGCCCGGTCCTGCCATAGCCAATGCAAAAACCACCTCCCCGGTGTCCGCAGTGCCGGGACATAGGACCTCGTTTTCCCCAACCAATGCACCAGCAGCACCGGGAAGCTTGCCGTCCCGCTTGAAGTCAAACACCCGCTTCTCAATCTTGTCCCGCAGCTCAGGCCGTCGCTTCAGAAATTCCTCACGCACTTTCAGATTCGTCATGAAACAGGCCTCGGCCGAGTGCCCTTTAGCGTGACACGTCGAACATTCGACCTTCTTCTTCAATTCCCTCTTCTTCTGCTTCTCCTGCTTTCGTCTATCCTAGACGAGTCCCGCACCTCGCTCAATATCCCCCGTGGACATCGAGAGAATGTTGTCCCAGTGCGCACTAGCCGCCTCCTTCAGCTCAGTAAAACTGGGTAAGTTGCCCAAATACTTCGTCTTGATGTGCTCAAACTTCGGGTGTAGCGACAATATCGCCACAGATACAAAAATGACCTCAACTGTCGCGACGTCAATAGATGATGTAATCCGCGAGTCTGTCCCCGATACGTACTCGCGTATACGTCGGAGCAATTCCCTCACTTCAAGAAAAACAGGCAACGGGTTGCTCAGCACTCCCAGCTTCGCTGCCTGTGCATGTAAAACCTTTCATCATATCTGAAAGGGCAGGAACAGACGGTGTCGTTCTTGACAGCGAATTTCCCAAAAGCTCTTGTCGCAGTTCTCGGAGTTCTACACGATGTTGTTCTCGCTGCGCGTTTAATGCAGCAACCAACTCCAAGATGCCCTGAGTGTTAACCAATTCTGTGCTCCCACCGGGTCCCACTTCTGGTTTCTCCTCAGGCCGTGAACTCCCCAACGGGGACCCCGCCGCGCCAGCTCTACGGCGTCCTGCGTCTTTACCAGACATATTGAAGATTTCCGCGCGCAGTGGAACTTTGCGTGATAGTTTCGTATAGACTTCACTTCACAATTGAAGTGGGCCCATAACTTTTTGGAAATCAGACGTGGTAATATCGCAAAAAGCAATTAACACTTTTCATTACACAAACTTAATAGCCCGTTCGCTCAGCGAATAGACACTTAGCGACCAATCACAACACGCGAGGTGTCACTGTTCTTTGCGCTAGCATGTTCTAGTTCACTTCGGAAGTTCCAGACTTACAGTTTGTGCAAGATCTCAGGTCCCTATCATCTATCATCCTGATCAGATGATCACCGTCGTCCCCTACAGATCTGATCCTACGGTTCCGATCTGATCACAGTTTCTTTACCCTTCTAAACACTGTACAGAGACCCTAGAGTTAGGGTTTCTTAGGGTTTTTTCAGGGTTTGACTTGCTGTGAGCTATAGTGGGCCTAGACAGTCAGTCTTTACACCTAACTGATCAGCAGGGACTGCAGATTCCAACACTCTGCGCGCTCCTGCTCCTTTGCCTAGTCCCCCTTCCCCCTTAGAAACTGCCACAGCGCGCCTCAAAATCCCCAGCAACAGCCTGATATGTCCACCAAGACCCAGCCCTGCCCATGCGCCCCAACCACCCCAAGTCCAAGCCCCCGGCCAGGACACTCAGCAGCTGCCCGCTGACCCACAAGCGCCCTGTGCTCCATGTGCCTGAGACGTACCCCCTAGGCGCCAAACTCACTACGAGTACTGGCCAGAAACGTATCCACTGTGCGAGGGAGTCGCCACGCTTCTGCCACCGCCCTTGCCTCACATTCAAATCCCGCATCGTCTCCACTGCAGGTCGGCCTTCAGATCTACCAATGGCCAATAGTTCTTCGCGCAGCCGCCTTTCCGCCTGCTCTGTTCTGATTGGCCAATAGTCTTGGCGCAGCCGCCTTCCCGCCCGCTCTGTTTTGCTGTAAACTCACGTGCTCTCAGCATCCTTGTCACCAGCAGCAAGGGAGCGCTGTCGGGATGCCCCACGTTGCTGTGAGGCTGGCTGTGAGTGGTCTTGATGGTCTAAGATGCACTCCCAGGCTTTTCCGAGACTAGACTGTGTTTGTGCAGCCCAGAAGCAGCCCCAGAAAAGAAAAAGAAAAAACCACGCCCTCCGGGCGTTTGAGCATCGGGGGAGACATCAGGGGAGACACTTAGGGAGTGGGGCTGCTTCTGTCGGCCCGGAGCAGGGCCAGAAATCAATAAGTGTCTCCCCCATGGCCCTGCTGCGTCAAGGGTGTGGGTAGGCGTGCGACCATGCCTGCCTTTGCGTTCGGTTTGTTTGCGCCCTCACCATCCATGCTGGCTGTGCTTTCCACGTGGATGATGGTGAGATGACTCACGGCCAGCCCTGCGTGCCCCAACTTCTCCCTCTCATTCTCACCCCTATGCACTTGTCAAGGGCCGCGTGTGCGGTCAGTCGACGGACACCCGGACTAGGACCAGAACACGTCCCTCTTCACACCCGCAGCCCAAGCATCTACTGTTCCTGAGCCCATCTCCTGAGAGCAAAGTTGAGTCCGCACCCAGGTCCGCATCAGGTACAGATGTATCCGGACTTCACTCAGCTAGGATCTCTGGCGAGGGTGCCTTGGAGCGGGCGGGCTCCAGGATCCGAGGAACCACGGACCGCCCAGGTAAAGGGTGCCGGGGAGAGCCCTCATCTGCCTGAATGGTTGGAGAGTCTGAATCACAGTCCAGGTATCTTGAGTATAGTAACTCACCTTTGCTTTCTTCCCGTTCTTCTCGCACTCACCCCCTCTCCTCCCACCAGTCTCTCCCCTGGCTATCTCCCCCTTACCTGAATGATGCCTCTGATCAAAATTTCCCCGTGCGGCCCGTGCGAGCGAGGCAAAAAAAGTCCCCCGGGCCGGGTAGATTCCATCTGTCTGATGTACCCCTGTAAAGTTCCTGAATGCTTCTCACATCCACTGGGATGACGGTGTGCTGGCTTCTGTTGGCGGGCCTCAAGCCGTTTGTTATCCTTGGACCGATTCCTTCGGCATCGCATAACCATAGAGGATCGGCTGTGTGTGTTCTCATCCACGGGGGTGTGGGTGAGTGAGCCTCTGATGGGGTGCTTTTCGTCCACGGCATGATTCTTGCATGGTTTTTACACCTCTGGAGTGTCGAGGGAGATGGCTTTGGCCAGCAGACCTCACGCAACTCGGTGTGCAATATCAGACCGCGGCCTGTTCTGTGATTCCACTCTCTTTACCTCCATTCACGTCAGTAGGTTATGTGGGGGTGTGCCCAGTCAACTGTGGTTCAAAAGGGCATACATCAGATACACCAATTCGCCTTCAAGATTGTGTGTGATCCTGCGGCATCTCTTTCTCGAAGCTTCCGCCGCCTTCGAAAGCAGGTACGGCGCGAGTATTGTTCATTATACGATCTTTTTCGTTCACAGGAACAGGGAGCAACGATTCTGTAATGTACCGCATTAGAGTAGTGTGCATGTTATGACACGGTTGTGCATATTCTGCTTACTTTGTTTCTCTATACAATCGTTGAATTATCCGTTTCATTTGTATTCATTGCACTGTTATCATTTGTGCGCACGACACTTCTCTTCGCAACTATCCGTTGATCCTAAGTCTCCCTCCTATCTACGTGCTCCCATGTGCTTAGATATTGTCAATACACAAAGCAGTGTTGTCGCGATGCGATCCCATGATGCGGCAGGTGTCCTATGCGGCTTCACGTGAAAGTTCGATGAGGTCTTTCAAATTCTTTTGAGCCCACTGGAATGATGAGGTCCGTCTGCAACTGGCTTAGAGAGCTTAGAGAACGCAGGCTTATCCATGATGGCACAGGTCATGCTGAACTGCCATTTCGCCAATTACGGTTCGGCATCAATATTCCTGTGTGTAAATGTTATCCCTAAGGGTTATGATGTGGTGCATGTTGATAGATATATAAATCCGTCGCCGGATGAAGTCGCAGAGCGAGTGATACCCATGTGGCATTTGGGAGTTCGACTCGGAAGCCAAAGGAAATTATGTGGACCCAAAAGAAGGCAAAGACGTCATCCAATCGTGTGGTCCTGACTGTCGCGCCATACCTATCATGAGTGGAGAGCGACCCGAGTGATGAATGCAAGGTGGTGACCTGGACCCTACAAGACGTGCAGGATGGATTTCCCATCGACTTGTCGTTCACTGAAACACGCCGTGATATGGAGTCATGTCAGCGGCTGTGAGAGCATGCCATTTCCACAACTGGCTAGGATGGCAACAAAGTTTCTAGATTTGCCTGCAACCACGGTGGGACAGGCTATTTCGAAAACAGGCTTCCGTCATGCATTTAGACTTGAGGAAGTGCTTAGCAGGGCGCCACTGAGCATGTACTTTAAGTAGCAATGCTGGACAGAGAATATGCAGAACAAAAAGCGAGTAGTGGATCAAACATTGATTATTGATAACTTCGTAAATTGATAAGTTCGTTATCTTCTTGAAGATTGTAGCATTGACTGTGACACATACAAAAATGGCAATGTGCATGCTTCGATGTCAATGGACCGGTTAAGGAGTATAGTACGATTCCAGTATTATTGATGGCATGCGCAGACGTCAAATAGTTGTCATATAGCAATGTAGGTGCTTATCCTTGGACCGACTCCTTTGGCACACCGTAGCCGCTGAAGACCGGCTGCACTATGTACCCACGCCGGGGATCAAAGGAATCGCCACACACTTCGGGACAGTTATCCGGATTCTCCGAAGCTCACTAGTGAAGAGTGGGACCCCTAAGCCTTACTGAGCCACCCGAGCCCCTCTGCATCCGCACCGCCGGTGCACTGCTGCCGCGTGCCTGAAGCTGATGCATCCCTGCCCCCCGAGCTGAGCGAGCCATATCTCCACCACCAAGCTTTTCGAAAGCTTAAAATACGCTCCACACAGCACGCATTCACCTAAGGTAGCATGTCCGAGTTAAGGCCGGGGATGCTCTCGCCTGGGTAAGCCCCCAGACGCGCTGCTATCCCGTGAATGACTTGTTCCCATCGAAAGCAAATACGGCACAAATTCCTTACACACGAGCTCCACATATCAGGATTCCAAGAGAGCGGAAAGTAGGCAGGCGCACAAAATCGTCAACGACACGAGAATACTGGTATGCGGAGGCAACTTCACAGAGAAAAAATGCTAGCAAACCGACATCGAAGGAATAACGCAACGTCGTGAACACATATATAACGAAGGAATGCTCACGCCCGTGTGCAGTTATAGCCAAGTCTCCTGAGCATACAACCAATTCTCCTTGGCATGCGACTACTCACCCCTAACATGCAACCAAATCTCCTCGGCATGCAACCAAGACTCCTCTGCATGTATGTCCCCACTCATCTCCACCATTCAACCAATCAGTATTGCTAGCGCATGCAACCAACTATTCACAGCATGCAACCAGGTCTCGCTGGAATGCAATCAGGTCTTCCCAGCATGCACAACCACTCCTCCCCAGCATTCTACCGCTCCTCCCCGTGACTCGCATCATGCAACCAGGTCCTCCTTGCGTGCAACCATGCCTTCACATAATCCCGGCATCCAACCGCCGGTGTGGTTGGGGAATGTCCTGTAGTTTTCAGCATCTAGGACGCAAAGTGCATCATCACATGGTTGTATAATCATGCATACTCATCCACCGACATAGAAACGTGTCCAGGTGTAGGCGAAGGAGGTATCGCCGCAGGCCACTCCTGCACCCCCGCGCGCGAAGGTGGTATCGCCGCGGGGCACTCCTGATGCACCCCGGCGCGCGAAGGTGGTATCGCCGCGGGGCACTCCTACATCCCCGCGCGTGAAGGTGGTATCACCGCGGGCACTTCTACACCCCCGCTCGCGAAAGTGGTATCGCCCAGGTAATATCATCGAAATTCTTAGGCGCTATTTTATTTGAAACTTGGCGTGTTGTAACGCGTTATATAGCCAGCACCACCAACTCGGTGCCGCGTTTACATTATCGATTTCAAAAGCAATAATCCGATGGCGCCCATATCGATGTATCTAAGGAAATTCACGGCTTTCAAAAGCATTGGGACGGCTTGGCGTGCGATATAAAAGAAACAAAATTGGAAATGAAATAAATCGATTTCGCGATTTGTCGACAAGAATCAAATCAACAAAATAATTAAGTAATACCACACGATTCGTTGCCGCGTGTCGTCAACAACGAACCATCGACAAACTTCTGATTAATTCTCGCCGGCTGGGTGTCTGAGCGATACACAAGAAACTTGTCTGACGGCAAGGAGGACCTAATACACCATGGTTACTACGGTATCGATGTTTCGCGCGACCATCAACGTCACGACCCTCTGTGCATTTTGTGTATAAAAGTTTGCCCTGCGAAGTGCAGATGTGGCAAGACCACTCTCGGAGAAATCCCAAAATCCAGCGTCGCAAACTTGATAAGCGCAGACAGAGCACGACAACACGCGTTGTCGAGCTGTTGGGGTCAAGGCGTTCCTGCAGTTATGCAACCCTGGCCCACCAGTAAGGCGTCCCAGTATGAAAAGCACATAAATTGTCAGAGGAGCAAAGGATATCGGGTGTCGATTTTTACAGCCGCGTTTCGCAAGGGCCGGCAATGTGGAACATGGAATCCCCCCTACCCCTAACTGCAAGCTTTAACCACTCGGGGGGGGAGCCCGCTTCCCCCCTAGCTGCACGTGTGCCGGTGGACACGACGGCTGTGATATCTCGAGTGTGACGGGTCATGCGTATGGCTGATAGTATGAACTTAGACGTGAGAGATGTTGAATAATGACATGTATGACAGCATGATAGTATGACACGATGACAATATGACATCGTGACATCGTGACAGTATGACGTCATGTCAAGACTCGACAGAGAGATATAGAAGTTCCGAGAAAATGGCAAGTATGACATTATGACAGTATGACATCGTGTCAGTATGATAGCCTGGCATCGTGTCAGGTTTTGACAGAACGAACGTGATTCAAGATCGAGATTGGAATTGATGACGAATCGAGATATGATAAAAGATTCGGGTTTGTACATTTCGATTCACAGAGTTGTGCTGTGACAATCGATAAAGGTGTAGACGGAAACGTCTTCGGCCTCATAAATCAGTTTACAGTTTGCATACAAAGCTCAACCTGACATTTCGTTCAGTCTACAGTATATAATAAAAGGATCTCGTTTCGTTAGATCAACCAAAAAGACATAATAGAATGATGTCCCTGCAACACCGGGACAATTTGGTATCTTTGGGGCTGTCCGTTGCCTGTTCGCACGGACTTGCGTAACCACGGACCTGCGTTTTAGTGTGGCCAGCACACTGGGGGGGAGGAGCTGTACTTTGGGGAAACTTGGCGCAATTTTACCAGCAATACGTACGTTTTTTTGCAGCTGCTGACGTCCAGAATTGCTCACAATATCCCCCAAAAGTACCTTTTGACGTTCCTTAACACTGGGGGCACTTTGGACCAACTTCGTGCAAAGATGGGAGTTAACATGTTTGCCCGAGAGACTTTGTAACGCTTTTACAACCTTCCTAGGGGTTATGTAACCATTTTTGTTGGTTCCTAACTTGCTGAAACCCACTGTTCACTTGGTTACATCACGGCTGGAAACCGTCTTTTGGGCTACTTTTACTGTATTTAGAGGGTTCCGTTGACCAGCACGTTGACCAAAACCGTGTCGCGAAGCCCTGGCCAAATTTTCAGCTAAACAGCCCAAAACAACCTTTTTCCCACCCAGACAGCCTTATATGGAAGTTGAGACGCGATATCTCACCAACAGCTGACCTCAACCCTAACGTTTCAGCCCTCATTGACCTCCCCACAACTTAGACAATATGATGGACCACCCAACCAGCCAGAGCCCATATGCTCAGACTTTGGACGACCCCCAGCCCAGTGAACCACCAGTGGGACCCTCCCCAATACCCACCTCAGTTGAGCCCCTGGTGTCCCTTCCTAAAGGCTACCCACAGTCCACCCCCTTCCACTTACATTCCACCTTCACCCCTACCTTCCACAGCAACTCTGACCCCCTGTGGTCCCTGCCTTCCTCCGTCGTGAGTGTGCACCTGCCCGCGGGTGCGGCGTCCCAGTCTGGGTTGAAGGGCTCGGTATCTATGTTAAGCTTGGTGACCCCCGGTCAATAGTGGGCGTGCTTCGTGGGAGTCCTCGACAGTGGTTCCCGTTCCATGGGGCGCCGGGCCTGTTGCTCTTCTCTCTGACCCTGTTATGGAACGAGTCCGCCGCCTGTTCGGCCTGGCTCGGGTCCATCCCCTCTACCCCACCGGTCAGTAGGGTTTCTTCCGTAACCCATACCTCCCCTTGTGGGTGCACTGACCCGAGTAGGTACTCCTTGCCCCCCCGGTGCGTCCTGACTGCCAGGATCGTGGTGCGCGCTGACGCCCCGACGGTCTGGGGCGCCGTGTCCATTTCCGCGAGTGCTTCGGGGTCACGGGCAGCCATTGGGCCAGTGCCAACCGAGAGCTCCATGGTGTCAATCCTCCACCACTTGCTTCTGCCCTGATTGTCGTTTACTGGAGGGTGTGTTGCCCAAACCAACTTTTCGCTACTTACGAGGTGCGTGGCCATTAGCCTTACTGCGTCTCCTGGGAACCCGCTTGCGCGGTTGCATGCCGGAACAGCTCACCCGTCCTGACGTCTCCTTTGGCCACTTGGGCGAGGACCCATTCTCTCAGTGTCACCACTTGCGCCGCGGTCCCCTTCCACGTCGTGCCTTTGCCGTCATCCAGGCGAACCTCTGCCAGCGAGCGGGTTCCCAGTTCCTCTTGAGTTGCCTATCGTGGCGTTGCTCCTTGTGCGGGAGGGCCCGTCCTGGGTCCGTTCTCTTCTTCTTCCACCGTGGCCGGGGGACTTTGCAGTGCCGGCGTGTTGGTGGGACTGAATCCGTCTTCTTTTCGCTGCTCCCCCTTCTGGCCCCCCTGCAGGCCCCTGCGGCCGGGTCCTTTTCGTGCCGTCCACGGGGGTGTGCCCGAAGATCCTTGGCACCACTCCGGCCTGGGTCTGCATATTCGGGTCATCCCTTCCGCCGTGCACCTCGTGTGTCACCATTGGCCCCGCGCCGGCCACCGGGGCTTCATCACCTCCTTCCTCAAAGGAGATCGGGTCGTGAGAGTCCCCCTCTCCGTGGAATACGTGGTGGCGTTCTCGTTGTTCCAGTTCTCCTATGCGCGTCATAATTGGGCCTCGCATAGCCTCCCGGTACGCCTTGGAGGTTGCTGCCTCGCTGCCCTCAGGGGGTCCGTGCAGTCTGATCCAGGAATCCCATGTTGCCCCTGTGGCGGACCTGTTCCATTCCTGACATTTGTCGACCATGTAGCATACCCAGACGCCACATTGGTACCCGTCTCGCTGGTGTGTGATCCCCATGTTGGCAACCGTCATGGTAGTCGGCGGCCAGCCTGGCGGCCCTTCCCATTGTCTTAGCGCCGTCAAGAGGCGCTCGTCTCCCTCCCCCATAGGGTCGTGGAGGTAGGCCGAGACGCTGGACTCTTCGTTCCTTCCGAAGAGGAGCACGTTCCAGTGGCTGCCGTCACAAGTCAAGACGAAGAAAAATCCCCCAGCACGGACCTTTTCCATCGTGTTGCGCATCTGCGTGTTGTATTGGTCTGATTGCTCGAACGTGATTCCGTTGAGGGCATCCGCGAGGTTTGTCTGGTGCATCGACACCGTGGCCAGGTTTGTTGTGCAGAGGCTGTGGGTTTCCACCTGTATGGAGCTGAGCCACGCCTCCCTGCCCCTGGTATCCGAAAATACCCCTTTCTGTCCTGTGCCTGT
>LGRX02034484.1:0-17352 GCA_001247695.2 Cymbomonas tetramitiformis | reverse complement strand
CCCTAATCTGAACCTGCGCCCGAGAGCCTGGTCTCAAGAGAGCTTCGTTTATCACCCACGCCATGGCCGGAATCCCCAAGGGCTGTCCCAAGCAAGGGGCTGCGAATGATAAACTGGGTTGCCCTAATCTGAACCTGCGCCCCCGCCACCGACTCGCGCTTGCAGCCCTCTACCCCCAGCCCCCAATCCATGTGACTGAAGCCCTTGCACTGAATGCCTTGCGAGGTAAAGCCACGAACTCGAGTAATGCGCTCCACACTTGCCCTACAACTGCCGTGCCGCACTGCTCCTACTTGGGGTCCCATCCCCACAGTCGCCGGTGTGTTCCAAGCCCTCCCAGCGGCCGATAGTTCACCATCCGGTCGTCGCCATCCCGACAGCTGCTCACTGTTAGCTCCGGCACGGCCAGCAACCTCGCCCCGGGACTTGTGTGGGCATGCTTATCCTTGCCCCAATACACAGCCAATCGAAACCCGGAAGATCTCAGACCGTCCAGGAAACGCTACTGGGCTGCACCTATGATTGTACCCACCCCGGGGTGTGTGTGTGCGGACTGCTTAGCTCTGCGCCGATTTCCCAACGGTCAATCTCCGCCGCTATCATACCACATGGGACATCCTACTGGCCTGCGCTATGTACCCTTGCCGGGGATCGAAGGCTTCAGTGTCCACTTCCAACACACAAACCAAGCCCCTCAGGGTCGCGATGGAGAGCGAGACTCTGTGGCATCCTACTCCCAAGCCGAGCCTCCCTCTCGCAGCCAAGCTCGCGCCATCACGCCCCGCGCCGCCCCCCGTGATCGCCCCGCGTCCGCACCCAAACGCCCACCCGCACCCCAAATCCCCCAAAGCCGCGTCACCTAACAAACCACAAACCACCGAAGCCAAGCCACGTTGATCCCCTAGAAGTCCCCTGCTCCCCGCGCCTGAGGTGCGAGTGCACCGAAGCCAAGCCACGTTGATCCCATAGAAGTCCTCCCCCTCCCCGCGCCTGAGGTGCGAGTCCACCGAAGCCAAGCCACGTTGATCCCCTAGAAGTCTCCCCCTCCCCGCGCCTGAGGTGCGAGTGCACCGAGGCCGAGCCACGGAGCACTAGCCGAGACCCTTGCAACCCGCCCTCAATCCCCAGCTCGCCTCTTTTCCCTCACGTCCTGATAGCTTTAAACCACCAACGAAATGCCTGCGCGCCGTGCACGACATCTGCAATACCCCTTCCATCGGCCGCCGCTCTGCCTTGCCGAGCGGGCCTCGTCTCGATGGGGTGTGCAAACGCTTCGTTTTTTTGCTGATTTCCAGTTGTATAGTGCGGGGGCAGGGGCTACTGCTGCACTTCGATTCCGAGGATGAGAAAAGGCCACTGTGGGTCGCTGCCGGTTCTCGAGGCGAACCTCGTAGAGCTCGAAGCAGGTAGTATAGCCCCAGCACTCGGCGTCCGCTGTGGCGGGGGAGCAGCCGAGGTAGGTCTTGTAGCCGGTGCAGCACAGGGAGGCGCGGCTCCAGGCGAGCCAGAGCTCCATCATGAGCATCAGCATGAAGCCGTTGACCATCACCAAGATGCGCTGGGCTCGCGTGAAGGGCTCCGTGGCCTTCACCGCCCAGATCGCCATGAAGGGGTGCGAGCAAACCATCATCCACAGCTCGTCGAGCACTCCCTGCCGCCACTCCAGCTTCTTCTCCTTCTCGGACATACCTGCGTTACCGTCATCCCCTTTCCGCGTATCCCTGTCACCTGCCACACACTCGTGCCGCCAGCTTGCGGAGGAGGGGGATGATGGGGTCACTCTGGAGGACAGGCAGCGCATAAATGATGGGTCACTCTGGAGGACAGGCAGCGCATAAATGATGGGGTCACTCTGAGGACAGGCAGCGCTCAAATGATGGGGTCACTCTGGAGGACAGGCAGCGCATAAATGATGGGGTCACTCTGAGGACAGGCAGCGCATAAATGATGGGGTCACTCTGGAGGACAGGCAGCGCATAAATGATGGGGTCACTCTGGAGGAGAGGCGAGCTCCACATTCGGGTCTCCGTGAGACCTCTGACTGCACCTTCTCTCTTCATCGTTAGAAGTCCCGCGCAAGGGCATTCTTCATCGAACAGGGTGCCTCGGAGTGCCAGGGGGGAGCACACGGGGAGAAGGGAGTGGACAGGTCTCTCCTCTGCCAAGAGGAAGGAGAGATCATGGATCAGCTGGCAATCCACGAAGGAGATGTTCTGAGGGACGTATGGTCACCATGAGCGGCAGAAGACGGCCGCTCATAATCCAGCTCGCCACCTCCACCATCCCAGGGCTAGCAATTCAAACCAAAAGAACTGGTCGGCGAGGGGAGGGGAAGGGGAAGGGGAAGGGAGCGAGGCTAGGGAAGAGATAGGGAGGGAGGGGCAGGTCCGTAAGGAGGGGAGGAGGAGGCGGCGACCTTCGCGCGCAACATCCTTGTCCTTCTTGACCTTTGTGCGCAGGTTGCTGATGGCTTCCACGCGATCATCATTCCAATTCTTCACAACTTTCGCGGCCTCCTCCATCAATCCCGCCCTTGCCGCCTCCAACGCCGGCCAATGGATCGTCTGCCGGTCCAGGTACATCTGCGGTACATAAATCCCGGATGCCCCCGGGGCTCCCGAGCCAAACCAGCTGCCTTCAGCCTGCAATGCTCTGCAACCCTGCAGGCAATCGCTCTCCCTTTGCAGCTCCCTCGGAGGGGGACGGAAATACTCACTTCTTTTGCACACGGATCAAATGCCAAACGGCACCTCGCTTAGCTTCATCGACATAAGTAGCTTTTGTCTTTACATGCAATGTGATTGAAACTCCATTTAAATGAGGCCTTTTGTCCTCTTCCGAGTGAACAGAGATTCCTGGGTTGGGTGGGTAGGGAGGGCAGAATAACAGCTGAAGCAAATCAGGGTTCGCAGGCTCTTAGCCTAGTTTTGGACTCTAGGGACGTGACCATTGTAGGGTCTGTCCTCGACACAGCGAGATCGACACGCAGCAGAAACCACTACAATTGCACTACGCGCTCTCCAATTTACACACGAACCGTGGATCAGACCTAGTCACGCTTTGTACGAAAGTGCATAACCGTGGATTGTATGGATCAAACGCTTGGTGGTAGTTTCCACTGTTTCGGAAGGGCGGCTCTCTCGCAGTGGCAGTGACCGCCTGCAGCACACCTTGCACACATCATCGCACCCACGTAGTTGCGCCTGGGCCAACCGCTGCGAGGGCGCGGCTGGAGGGCGGGAGAGCAGCAGGGAGAACGGGGGATTACCATGGAGATCTCCTCAAGTGTGCGTCTCTCGCTTGGGGGCTCCTGCGGGTTCACCACCCAGCCGAAGGGGAGCAGCTTGTAGCGCTCGACGGAGCACAAGGTGGCCCAGACCTTCGCCTTGAGCTCGAGCGAGGCCGTCTTGTCCAGCGTCAGAGCCTCCGGCATGGAATCCAGCAACGCCTGCGTTGTGAGCTCATAGTTTGCCTCCGACTCGAGGTACATTGAGGTGTCCCCCGCGTGCAGCGCAGTCGCCACGCCCCGGCAGATGTCGTAGCTGCCGTCCGAGTTCTGCAGCAGCACAAGGTTCCACATCACCGTGCGGTAGTACCACCCGCGCGGCGTCCGCTCCATCATGAACATCACCTGCCCTCCTCCCCCCCGCCGCCCCGTTCCGCATCGCCCGCCCGTCAGCACCGCACCCGAGAAGGCGCCACCCCAGGCAGGCAGGCAGGGCAGGGCACGGGAGTGCCATAGGTCCCGCAGGCCGCCCCACGTTGGGTGGCAGCATGGTTGCTGCCGTTACTAAGGGGGGCGCAAAAGTTAGGGAGGGAGGGGGCGGGCGGGGGGTGGGGACCTTGAACATGTCTACGTAGTAGGTGAAGGGACGTGAATTGGGCATGGTCCACTGCACCACCTTGCTCATCTCGAGCTGCGCATGGAGCTGGTCCTTGGACACCAAGGACTTGACATCGAGCCAGGCGATCATCAGCGCTGTGCCCAGCATTCGCTCCACCGGCAGCTGGAGGTCGTTGGAGCGGTCGAGCGCCCCGGTCTTCTTCAGGGCGCTGAGCATGTCCGACTTCTTCATCTTCCTCGATGTGTTCCGTTCCAACACGCCCCTCATCTTCACGCTCTTCATGCTCTGCGCCCTCTCCACCCCCTCCCAGTCATGTCCCCGCCCTGGCTTGGTTACGCGCCAACTCAGCCCACAGCACCCTGGCAGTGGGGAGGGTGGAGTGGGGGGCTGCACTGGGGCTATACGTGGGGGCTGCAGTTGGGATATCATCGAGGGGGTGCAGCTGGGGATATCATCGTAGGGCGGCAGTTGGGGGGATATCATTGGGGGCTGCAGTTTGGGGATATCATCGAGGGGGTGCAGTTAGATATCATTGGGGGCTGCAGTTGGGATATCATCGGGGGCTGCGGTTGATGGATATCATCGAGGGGGGATGCAGTTGGGGGATATTATCGGGGGGTTGCAGTTGGGGGATATCATCGGGGGTGCGGTTGGGGGATATCATCGGGGGCTGCAGTTTGGGGATATCATCGGGGGCTGCAGTTTGGGGATATCATCGGGGGGCTGCAGTTGGGGGATACCATCGTAGGGCTGCAGTTAGGGATCGCAGGATGTGGATCGAGCTCGCACTGCCCGCATCGCACTACCGCCCCCTACCCCCCACCGGCGACGATCCGCACGCGAAGTAGGTTCATGCAAAAAGAGGACACCGGGGTTCGCGTTGCTGCCTCGCAGGACTGCTTGTAGGGGCGGCGGTGTGCAGCAGCTGGGCTTAGAGTTCACGGGCCACGGGCGGGGGTCAAACATGTCGTTGGCCGCACCTTGCGAAGAGCGCCTTGCCAGTCCTTGCCGTTCGGATTCACCTTGGTGTGGAAGCGGTTCCGGGAGTATTCCCTCAGTTCGTTCAGAGGGATATTCAGCTGGAGCGTGATGAGAGACTGCCCGAGCACCCCGCAGAGCCGCTGGGTACTGTGCAGGTCCTGCGACTGCTCCACGAGGTCCACGAACCGCGCAAAGCACGTCAGCTTCACCACCATGCGCCGCCGGACCAGCCTGGAAACCCGCTGCACCGGCGCCGCCGCCCCGTGCAGGCCGCCGCCCGCCTCAGCGGAGCCCGCACCCTGCTCCGCCGCGCACCGCCGCTGCGCCACCGCGTCCGCGCGCACGCGCTGATCGGCCCCCTTCGCACGGATGAAGCGGGTCAGTAGCGCCTGCCCGAGGTCGCCGAGCTGGCTGGCCATGGCCAGGCCGCGCTCGAGGTGCTTCTGCTCGCGCTTCATCTCTCGCTTCCGCACTCGGTACCGGTCGTACGCATGCTCCGAGGGGGCCTCCACCTGCGGGTATTCCGGGGGGACCTGTCTCGGGCTGTCGTTTGGGGTTAATGTGGCAGTGCCTTCCATGGGCTTGGCAAGCGCCTGCTGTAGCCGCAGCGTGCAACGCGCTGCTGGGTTGACAGGCTCAGCGCCCTCCGGGGATCCGGCGCTTGCTGCGGCGGTGGTGGCATCACCACCCTGAAGGCAAATCAGGCGCTCTGCACGATGGCCCGCCTCCGACTCGGTCTGCGAGACGCTCGTCTCGTCGTAGGAGTTAGTCAGGCTCATCACGCTAAGCTCCTCGCCCAGCGCCGCAGCTTGCAGCGCCTCCGCCTCCTCCGCCGCGCGCAGCCCCTCGGCCTGCTCCACTGCAAGCTCGCACTTACGGTCCAGCCCCGTTGTGCTTGCCAACACAAAGCCCCCCCCCACGCCCACCAAACTTGCCCCTGCATGGCTCACCTCCGCGATTGCTGCACTCCCGAGGGGCGACGCCAGATCCCCGCCGAGCACCCTCGAGTCTGCCCAGTCAATCGGATATTCACCATCTATCAGATCGAAAGTTGCCACGGTGCCCGCGTCACTAGACTCTGCCTCTGCGGCAGGCCTCACGAGGCTGTTGCTTGCCTCGGAGCTGCGCGGGTCGAGCATGCTGTCGAACATTGCGAGCACGCCGCTGTTTCCGTCCGCCAAGCTCCCCAGAATGGACTGTGGACGGAGGGGAGGGGCCGCCCGGGGGGCCGCGGCCATCAGCGCAGCCACCGCCGCGTCGTTGCGCCCGCCGGCGCCCAGGTCCTTCGCCCGAAGCCGCTCCCGCCCCTGCAGCGGCCGCCGGGAGGGCGCGCCCTGGCCCCGCAGCCCGTCCGACGCGGTGTTGCCCCCGTTGCGCGTCAGGCGTGATCCCACCGATGGCGTTTCCTTGCAGGCGCCGGCGTCGCCATCCTCTTCATCACTGCTGCCCCAATCCTTGGACAGCAACGGGGCCTCGACGTCGCCGGGCGACATGATCTCCGCATCTGCCGGGTACATCTCCGCATCGTCTGCGCGACACCCAGCGAGCCGCATCCCACACACTCCATCAGGAGCGCACGCGCTACGCACCAGCCTGCAACCATCTCCGCTGCCTGAATGGAGACCGCCGGGGAGGTGGGGGGAGGTCCTGGGAGTTATAACGGATCAGCTTGGTCACATGAAAAGAACTTACTTCCTCGACAGACTAGCCCCTGCGGAGAAATTACCCACCCTGGGGGCCAGCCGGCGAGTACTCCTACTCCGGGCCCTGATCTGGCACCGGAGAGGTAGCGAAAGCACGAGGAGAGACAGGGCAGAGAGGGGGCTACACTACAGAAGCTAGGGGGAGGCGCTTGCCGAGCGGGGCTTGCGTGGGGCGTCCGTGGGGCGCACATTGCTCGTCCAGCTGTAACAGCATTTGGTGCATCCCCGTCGTGCGTGGAGAGGGTGAAGGCATCTCGCGAGGGGAGGGCGCCTCGCGGCAAGGGCTGAGGCCGTCGTTGTACTCCGACGCGAAGCCCTCCTCGTTGTACCGCGTGCTGATGTCGTTGTACCGCTGGCTGCTGCCGTCATTGTACCGTGAGCTGTTTAAGTCAATCTCCACCTCGTTATAGCGCGAGCTGATGCCTTTCTCCGCCTCGTACACCCGCGACTTGGACCGCCCAAAAGAGAACCAAGAGGGGGTCGTCGTCTGCGGCCCTGCGCCGCCATTGAATCGCACGGAATCTGCGCATCACCCGCAGACTGGGTTAGCACACGGCCTCATCCTTGCCTCCCAGTGCCTGGAAAGGGGGGGGGTGCCATCGGTGCGCCCTCGAGCTGGCACACACACACACCTAGCAGTGCTGTATATAGTCCCTTGGATGCACCCACCAAGCCCCAAAGCGAAAGCCTTCACCCGAACAAACAGCATTTGCGGGAGGAGAGAGAGAGAGAGAGAGCCTGCTGATTGGCGCTGCTGCTCACCAGCGGTGCATGAGGAGCATGCATCAAGGCATCAGCGGTTGTGAAGCCGTCAGGTTCTCAAATCCGATTTTTTTGTCCTAAAAATGAAATCGAGATCGAATTTGAGAAGCGAATGCAGAACCGGATGACTTGAAAAAGGCACCGTCACACCTTGACGCATACCCCCACGTTTGACTGCGGGGGCGGCTAACCGACAATGCCGTTTGAATGCGGGGGTGGGTTCCCAACAAACCGCGACAAAGCCTGAGCGATGAGGGCGTGGCGGGGAGAATAGGGGGCGGTGTCCACGATCCCAGTTCTCCCCTCTGAGCGATGAGGGCGCGGCGGGGAGAATAGGGGGCGGTGTCCACGGTCCCAGTTCTCCCCTCTGAGCGATGAGGGCGCGGCGGGGAGAATAGGGGGCGGTGTCCACGGTCCCAGTTCTCCCCTCTGAGCGATGAGGGCGCGGCGGGGAGAATAGGGGGCGGTGTCCACGGTCCCAGTTCTCCCCTCTGAGCGATGAGGGCGCGGCGGGGAGAATAGGGGGCGGTGTCCACGGTCCCAGTTCTCCCCTCTGAGCGATGAGGGCGCGGCGGGGAGAATAGGGGGCGGTGTCCACGATCCCAGTTCTCCCCTCTGAGCGATGAGGGCGCGGCGGGGAGAATAGGGGGCAGTGTCCACGGTCCCAGTTCTCCCCGCTGAGCGATGAGGGCGCGGCGGGGAGAATAGGGGGCGGTGTCCACGATCCCAGTTCTCCCCTCTGAGCCCGCACTGCCACCACCGAGGTGCCGCGGCAAAACCCCACGAGACCATCGAGGCGCCTGGGCAGTCTGCAGGGGAAAGGGGGGGGGGAGGGGGTCCTGGTGGAAGGCGCAGGGTGCGCACCTGGAGCTGGATCACTCGGCAGATTCGTGAATGAGGATGGATTGTATGAGGAGGAGCGCGCCGCTGGCTGGAGGTACTTGCTAGCGCTCCGAGACCGCGCCTCTGCCACAGGGCCCGCTGGCCCCTCGACCCACGTGTCTAGGCTCGGCTGCTGCACGTGCACTGGGCCACTGGGCCCTCGGAGAAACGCCGGGAGGCGTGAGCCCAGGGTTACACCGGGCACGCGGCTGCCGGCCCTCCTGCCGACGCCACCCGACAATAGCTGGTGCGTTTCCCTGAGCGACAGCACAGTTTCCGGGCCCACCTCCAGCTCGCACTGGGGCAGGCGCAACCGGGCGCGGCTTCCCTCTGCCACAGGATGCCCCTCTTCCTCCCCGGCGGCCACCAGAGCGCGCGAGTGCTTCTCCGACACACCGCCGGTCTCCGTGCTAGAGCGGCTTGGCTCCACGAGTTCACGCCAGCGCCTCCACACCAGCGCCCCCACCTTCTGCTCGAACGATTCCTGCACAGTCACCAGCAGCCACCGCGCCTTGATCTCCGCGACAGCTGATTTTATCATCCCAAAGGCAGCTAGGGCGGTGTGGAGCTACCCAATTGAAAAAGAGTGTGGGTCATATTAGGGGTGGGAGGCATGTGAAATCACTTCCAGAGCAGCGCACCCTTCCTGCAGCTGCTGTGCTGGAGGGCGGGGAGGAGGGGACCGCATCGGCAGGAGGGCAGCAGGGAAGGGAGGCTGGCAAGGAAAGGGGAGGTTCTGAGTTCTCCTACGGCGTTGCGGTCCACGAGAGCCTGGGCGATGACGGCGGTCGCCTTGCTGGCGCTGGAGCTGATGAGGGCAGCATTTATCCCTGAGAACATTGCTAGGAGGCGCTGGTTGACTTTTTCCGCCATGAGTTTTTTCTGCAATTTCTTGTGGGCGCGATCCTGCCTCTTCGCGCGCTGGCTAGTCTTCTGCACACCCTCGATCATGTCCTCCTCGAACATCGACCAGGTCCACGTCCCGCCCATGTTACGGAAGCCGTACAGCCCGGTGCCGTATGGCTTGACCTGCAGCCGCCACCTCGCTCCCCTCGTCAGCACCACCCAACCAATGCCCAAAGCCGATCGGGCAGGCGCCGCGCCCGCCAAGCACCCGCGGCGCAACCATTTCATGTGCCAAGAGCAGGGGCGTAGCCCGATCTGCCCCTCGCCCGGGGCTAGCCGATCTGCCCTCGCCCGGAGCCTAACCCGATCTGCCCCTCGCCCCAGGAGCCTCTCACCCGATCTGCCTCTGCCTGGGCCTCTAACCCGATCACCCTACGCCCGGGGCTAGCCCGATCTGCCCCTCGCCCGGGGGCCCCAGCCCGATCTGCCCCTCGCCCGGGGCCCAGCCCGATCTGCCCCTCGCCGGGGCCTGCCCGATCTGCCCCTCGCCCGGGGCCTAACCCGATCTGCCTCTCGCCCGGGGCCCAACCCGATCTGCCCCTCGCCCGGGGCGTAACCCGATCTGCCCCTCGCCCGGGGCCTAACCCGATCTGCCTCTCGCCCGGGAAGGATCCCAGCTTCCCCTCCGCGCCTGTTCCGCTGGCAGCTTGCCTCCACTGGAGAAGCCCCGGATGAGCCGCGTGGGCATCGGTGTGGAGAGGAACGAATCTGAACCGTGCTTCGGAGCTTCCTGGCCATCCGATCCGGGTGGCGGAAATGAAGGGCTGGGAAACCGCTTGCGCTCCGATGGTCACTTATCGTTGCTGTATACCCGACGGTCACTCAGCATTGCGTCTCGCCTCACAAACCGGCGAGGATGTGGGGCTCCGCGGAGAGAAGCAGGGGGACGCAGGCTGATGACACACACGAGGGGGGAAGGAGGGCTCCTGGGGCTTGCAAGTTGCGCACGCACCAGCTCTTCCAGCAGCTGCTGCCGGATCTCCCGGTGCGCCCACGTGGAGGTGACCGCGAGGTAGACGCCGCCCCCGATGAAGCCGGCTACCACAGCGAGCAGCAGCGCGCTCTTCAGGAGGTCGGCGGCGCTGATGTTGGTCATTGCACTCATCTTCGTCGTCTGCACCTTCGGAGGGCCCATGTTGCCCACCTCTAGGTTGATCTCCGCCTTGAAGTCTGTGAGGTGCGTGCACAGGCAGGAGTGCTGCCGGCTCACCACGCAGCCGCGCCCCACGAACCGCTGCTCCGTCCACTCCCACCAGCACCCGGTGTCCGTGTCGTTCGGGGTCGTCAGCGGGCACGCGCCCTCCCCAACCCACGTCCGGTTCCCATCCTCGTCGAAGGAGTAGTTGCCGTACTTCCGGTAACCGGCGTCCGTGCCGTTCCATTCCGGGTACACCGCACCCCACTCCTCGTAGCACCCCTGTTCTCCGCCACGTGCCACACCGAGCATCCACACCGAGGACGGCCTCAACTCTCAATCTGACGTCTGCTGGACCCTGCGGGCCTTTTTGGTGCCCTGAAATTGCTCCGTGGCTCGCGCACTCTCGTGCGGGCGCTGGGAGCCTCCACACTGCGGGGCACGCCCGCAGGGAGTTGTGTAGGGTTGCACAGGGTGCTATGCTCTGCTTGGGGGTCGGGGGTTTCCTCCTGGGTGGGAGGAGGAGAGGGAGGAGAGGAGGAGAGGGAGGAAAGGGAGGAGGGGAGGGGGAGAAAAGACGGATCGGCTAGGAGGTAAAACAACAGATTGCCCCCAGAGGATTCATGGTCACCCTAGGGAGGAGGGGAGGGGAGGGGAGGAGGGGAGGGGGGAGGGAGGAGGAGGGGAGGAGGGAGGGGGGAGGGAGGGAGGGGAGGGGAGGGGAGGGGGAGGCAGGGAGGGGGAGGAGGGAGGAGGGGAGGAGGAGGGAGGAGGGGGAGGGGAGGGGGGGAGGGAGGAGGAGGGAGGGGGAGGGAGGGGAGGGAGGGAGGGTCCCCCAGGGAGGGAGGGGAGTGGAGAGGAGGGGAGGGGAGGGGAGGGGCGGGGGGAGGAGGAGGGGGAGGGGAGGAGGGAGGGGGGAGGGAGGGGAGGAGAGGAGGAGGGGAGGGGAGGCAGGGAGGGGAGGGGGAAAATGCGGTCTGACCCTTCGGGCCGAGGTTCGCACCTCCATCAGTGTGCTATTAGTCACCAGCCAGGCGTGCTGATCGGAGGGCAGGTCGCTGAGGCGGCGCGTGCGCCACTCAACTGCGGCGCCTAGCGGGGCCGGGTTCGGGAACCCGATGCATCCGGCGGTGTCGTAGTCCTCCAGGGTGCTGTTCCAGTAGCTGCACTGTACCACGCCCATCCAGGCGTGCCCGGCTGCCTCGATTTCCGCAATGGAGCCCTGGAAGTGTTCCGCCAGCCCGATGGTCACTTCGATCGCTTCCTCCAGGCCATGCACCTCCAGCTCCTCACCGTCCGCCCCCATCAGCACGATCTGGGCGCTGCCACTCGCGGCGCTCACATTGCGCCCGGAGTCCGAGTCCGAGTCCGAGTCTGCTCGGTGGTACCGCGACGGCGGCGACGAGATCTCTGAGTCCGACGAGTCGGATTCCGAGTCGTCGGAGTCGGTCTCTGAGCCATTGTAGCTCCCCGGCGCCGGCGGCCCAGGGACAAAGTGCGCGTCTGTGGCGGTCACCAGCATTCGCGTGCTGACAGACTGCTTTGGCAGCAGCACCTCGGTGCAGTTCGTGGCGTTGGCGCCGGTGGCGTTGGCGCCGGCCAGATCGCAGTTCGCCGCGGGGATGCCCGCCAGCACGTTGCTGAGGGATGGTGGGAAGCTGGCAGAAGAGCCGTCGGCGCCGGGGGAGCTCAAGGGCGCGGTGTACAGCGCACTGTTGTTCGTGTCCGATCGTGTGCGCTGAGTGCTCATCGCAAGGGTCGCCGACGCCACCGTGGCGGGCGCCTCTCCGTCCACCGCACCCATCAGCAGCGCCCGCCCGAGGGACTCCATGATGCGAGACACCTCTGCGGTTCGGTTCGCCGAGGCCTCGTCCGGCACCAACGTGTCGTTCGTCGCCCTGGCCTCGTTGAGGCTGCTCAGGCCGTCCGCCATTGACTGTTTCGAGCTGTCCGACACGCGCGCCTCGCCATTCGGGTCCTGCGAGCCACCCACGAGTGTGTTGATGTTGCCCATTGCCGCATTTTGCGTGTCCTCATCCAGCTCGTCTGGCTTCCCGCACACGTCGGTCGTCGCTGCGGCCATCGCTTCGGTCATTGCAGAGGTGGGGTAGAGCATCCCTGTGGCGTCCCCCACCACTTTCATGAGTCCGCTGCGCTGTGCCGCCCTCTTCTCTGCGTCCACCTCGTTACCATCCGAGTCGGTCAGCAGTCGCCGGCGCAGCCGGAACTGACGCGGGGCTGCCAGCAGGCGCCGGCGCAGCACGGAGCCTTCCTTGACGACGCCCTGACACACGCCGAGTCCCCCCCACCCCCCACCACCAACCCCGCCCTGTGACGTACTGCAGAGCAGAAGCGGAGCTTTAAAGAATGGCTTTTGCTGGGAGTGACAACATACCTGCAGCCTCCGTGACCCCCCCGCCACCATCACGGGCGCTGCGCCACTCGGCGCCTGCGTGCCGTTGTAGTAGTAGTAGTAGTACCCGTCCGTCTCGTTGTAGTACCACTTGGAGCTACGCAATTCGAAACACAAAGCCCCACCGTGATGGGCCAAACCCCGATTCCGCAAAATCGCAGCGCACCGCGGCTGTGCAGATCAACCCTCAGGATCGCCAGTCGTTGGATCGAAATGAAAACCGTCCGAGACTTCAGATCCCAGTTCAATCTGCTTCAATCCGGATCCGTGATTCATTCTGAGTCTCCATCCGGATCCGTGATTCACTCTCAGTCTCCATCCGGATCCGTGATTCATTCGCAATCTCCATCCGGATCCGTGATTCATTATTAGTCTCCATCCAGATGTCCCCGGGATTCGCCCTGTTTCTGGCGCGGCAGAGACGCCGCCCATCACGAATGACCGGGCTGTGCGTCATCTTGAAAATTGGGACTGAAATTGTGAAGCCACCATAGAGGCAGGACAAAACTCAGAAAGCCGGGCAACTTTGACAGGAAGAAGTTGATGCCCTGCCAGAGTTCGGCATACCATCGTAGAAATGCCGCCCATTGACAGAAGAACGCGGACGATGCCCCCTACGATAGAGCGCAGAACGCTGACATGGCGTCAACTTCGTGATGGCAAAGTGGCCAGGTTTTCCGAGTCGTGTCATACCGACTCATACTCCGAGGCAGCGCGGTCCGTGGACGTGTTGCCCCGGCACACTCAAACGCCCTAGAAATGATGAGGGATGAGAGCACATGCACAAAAAAGGGTGCAAGTGTTGACCCCAATGCTCCCGCCGCGCCTCTCGCTCCGGCTCGCCTCCACGGCTACGCAACCTCCGCACCTGTTGGTGTCGTAGTACTCCGCGTAGCTCGCCTCGTTGAGGGCGGTGGACAAGCCCTTCGTGAAGAGCAGCGCGGAGTCCGAGTCGCCGTTGCGGAGCATGTCCTGGGACTGATAAAGCAGGGCCTCCGTGTCCACTTCTGCCGCCTCCAGCACCGTGATGTTCGCCTCGGTGTAAGACATTGCGTTATAGCTGTCCATCACTGACACCCGCACCGTCACCAGGTGGGAGTGCTCCTCCAGCCCTGCCTCCGGCATCTTCGTCCTCACCTGCAGCAACGGATGGGCCCCCCACCCCCCAAATCACGGACAATCCCTCCCTCCCGGGCACCCCCCCCACCTCTGAGCCGTCCCTCATGCCAGGTGGCGCAAGGCAACGATGCCAACATAAGCGAGGGCGACAAAACGCCACCAGCCCGTGGTGCCCATGTGCAAGCCACATCGGCATCATGCTCTGCACATATACCTTTGAACCCGAACAACACCGTAAGCATTCCACGAGGAGCCAACCTTCCTCAGTCCCTCGCTACTCTGAAAACCCCGATTTGAGGTTGTTGGTTGCGCCGCATTGGCACCTGCCTCCCCTCTGATTGGCTCCTGCCTCCCCCCTGATTGGCTCCTGCCTCCCCACTGATTGTCTCCCTGCCTCCCCTTTGATTGGCTCCTGCCTCCTCTGTTTGACGCCTGCCTCCTGATTGTCTCCCGCGTCGCCTGATTGGCTCCCTGCCTCCTCTGTTTGACGCCTGCCTCCTCCGATTGGCTCCTGCCTCGCCTGATTGGCTCCCGCCTCCTCTGATTGGCTCCCTGCCTCCCCTCTGATTGACGCCTGCCTCCCCTATGATTGGCTCCCCGCTCGCCTCTGACCGGCTCCTGCCTCCCCTCTGATTGCTCCTGCCTCCCCTCTGATTGACGCCTGCCTCCCCTCTCTGATTGGCTCCTGCCTCCACTCTGATTGTCTCCTGCGTCGCCTCTGATTGGCTCCTGCCTCCCTCTGTTTGACGCCTGCCTCCTTTCCGATTGGCTCCTGCCTCGCCTCTGATTGGCTCCTGCCTCCTCCGATTGGCTCCTGCCTCCCCTCTGATTGGCTCCTGCCTCCCCTATGATTGGCTCCCTGCCTCCCCTATGATTGGCGCCTGCCTCCCCTCTGTTTGACGCCGCCTGCCTCCCCTCTGATTGGCTCCTGCCTCCTCTGACTGGCTCCCTGCCTCCCCTCTGATTGACGCCTGCCTCCCCTCTGATTGGCTCTGCCTCCTCTGATTGTCTCCTGCCTCGCCTCTGATTGGCTCCTGCCTCCCCTCTGATTGGCTCATGCCTCCCGTCCGGAATCGCACAAATCGGACTCTGCTAGCAAACCCTGTGTTGGCCCTACCCACGCCTCTAGCTCAGAGCTCTCTCTCTCTGGTCCCACCCCAAACGGCACGGGGCAGCGGCGTTCGCACCCGCGCTTTCCGCCCTCGCTGCAACGGCCCTCCTGGCGACGGCCTTCCCGGCAACAGCCCTGCTTGCGATGGCCCTTCTGGCGACGGCTAGGATCCGCGTGGTCGGAGGGTGGCGGCAGCTCACCTGGTACGGACTCGCGAGGGTAGTGTAGTCATTCATGAGCGGGGTGTACAGGCTCGCTGTCCCGCCCACAACGCGGTACAGCATCTGATATTGAAGGGGCAGGTCTTCGTCCGTCCAGGCTGGGGCGCTGATGTAGAAGTCCGTCTCCAGCTCAGTCCCCTCCTGGGTGCCGTTGGCGCTCTGCACCAAGATGCCTGAGCCCTGCAACAGCTGCGGGCGGGTGTTCATGGCGACGGTGAGGGACGCGGAGGCCGGGCCAATGCGGTCCCAGGCGAGGAGCGTAAAGACATAGCTGTGCCCTGGGGTGAGCACGCCGGGGTTGACCACAAGCGCCTCGCCGTCCAGGGGCGTGCTGAGCGTGGTGGCGTCCAGCACGACCGCCTCGGAGGGGTCCGTGTCGCACACCGCAGACCACTCCATCTGCAGGTTCGCCGGGTCGTCCGAGGCCACCTCCGCGGAGATGCTGAGCTTCGAGGTCGGATTGCTCTTGGACGTGAAGGGTGTCATCACCACCACCGGCGGCGCCCCGTCGAAGATGGTCAGCTGCGTGGAAACAACTGTCGAGCGTGTGCCCTGCGTGTGCAAGCGCGGAAAGCGGATGTCACGGAGTGCAGGTCTCCCCCCAAGGCGTAACCTCCCATCCGCAAGTCTGGGGACGGCATAGGGGGAGGGCGCAGGGCGAGGGCGCAGAGGGAGGGCGCAGGGGGAGGGCGCAGGGGGATGCGGCTCGCCTTCACGGCTTGAGGGGAGAACAGAAAAGTGGGGTGCGCTCCTTGGTCGAGTCTGTGGCGGAGGTATGGATACAGGACATGTTTGTTTGATCGATGCAACATTGGGCCGTCGCTCACTCAAAAATAATGTAAGTCTGGCGGAGGGCGGGAGAGGGGGTGCGGGGTGAGAAAGCTGTATTCAATTCTGACTGCCAGGCACACAGTTTGCTCTAGTGACTCCAGCAGTGTTGATGGTGGGGGGGGGTAGGGGTGGGGTGGGAGGAGGGGGAGGAAGATGCACTTGAAGCTGCATGTGAGGAACACTGCTTGCGGCAGTTAATCTAGCCGTGGTGGTCTGGGGAGGGGAAGTAGGGGGAAGGGGCAGGGGGCAGGATCCGGCACATCAGCAGATGGGCTGACTCTTCAGCTGCCCAGCTGGCTACCACCTCCCTAGAAGTACTCAAGGTCTGATGTGCTTCTTGGTGCTTCTAAGCACCACCTGTTCTTTCAGAAATTTTTCCTTCCTGGGAAGTAATTCCCACTTCACAGCACATACAAATCTGCTGGAGATCGGCGCGACATCTGCAGAAATTTAGAGATCTCTGCGACCAAGAAGCATATCCATTATGCGTCGTGATAGCATCCTTAGAAATCGGTGTGTGTGTGTGTGCGTGAGCGAGGACATCTGGGATTCTGTGTGATCCGTGAGATAGGAGGACTGTTCGTTGCTAACCATAGTGGATCCCTAAGGGAGCCCCCTATGCCCTGAGGAGGGGAGAGTTATATCCTCGCATGCCCTAATTAAGGCGTATTTCTTCTTCTTCTTCTTTTATTAGCCGCTGGAACGCAACGAAACCAAACGAAACCAGCCGCTAGATTGTTTCAGATAATCATCAGACGATGACCCGCGGCTGATTTCGTTGGGTTTCGTTTGGTTTCGTTGCGTTCCAGTGGCTAATGATGTCCAGTAATGTCCTACTAAGTCCCGTCTCTTCCCAATCTCACCGGCGACCCAGGCGGGTCATTCCACTCACAGCTCTGAGGATGGCAGGGGGAGGGGGCCGGGGGTGGGGGGAGGACCTTGGAGCCGGCACAAGAGAAGGTGTAGTTGAGGCCCGCTAAGTCGCCTTTGAGAGTGAACACGATGGTCTCATTCCGCATCAAGGTCGGTAGGAGGGAGCCATCTGCATGGCGACATGCGTCCAGGCCATCGTTGCGCCTGCAGGACCAGCTGTAGCCGATATCCCCCGGCTCCCCGTCCGGATCCATGCTGCTCGCTGCGCTCAGCACCAGCTCGTTGTCGCTGCCCGTCACGACGTCACCTCCGGAGATCACCACCGCCAGCGCCTGGGACTCAACGAAGAAGCTCAGCCCCTCCGAGTCGGCCACGCTCGGATTGCCCGTCAGGTATGCCGTCAGCGTCAGCACGTAGTTCAGCCCCACCTTCAAGTCCAGCTGCCATCATCCCGTCCCCCCCCACCCCAGACGCCATGCCGCACTGTCAGTCGGATTAATTACGTATGCAACCGCAGCTTTTTGTTTCTTCACACCAGCGGACGTGATAGCCAACCTGACAGTCACCGTG
>LGRX02034483.1:0-32536 GCA_001247695.2 Cymbomonas tetramitiformis | reverse complement strand
ATTCCCTAGCGCCTAGGTAGGTCGTATGGACCTAGTGATACTACTCTGGCTGAGACCACGAGCCTCCGGACGCGATTTTTTTTCACTTTTTTAAGGATTTTTTTATTTTTCTGTATTACACCGGAGGTTACGAGCTGCTTTCCATTGTTGTCTGTCGAGAATCGCGCGATCGGCCGCGCAGCGGCCGAAGCTCGTAACCTCTGGCAAGCCAGAGTAAGTGTCACCGTATCGATAGCGATAGGGCACGGGCACGGGCATACGATAGGGATACTGTGTCTGTCACACGACAGGCATAGCAATACTATACTGTAGGAATACGAACAGCGAAGGCCGAAGGGGCAACGGCAAGGGAAGCCCGAACAGGAAACCCGAAGCCGAAGTTGCCGGAACGCCGAACGCGCGCGAAGGCGAAGCTTTCGAAAAGAAAACTCGTTCGATTTCGATTTCCGTGCCGATGCGATCCGATGGTGGATGGAATTAAAAGAATTGTAATGCACAGCTTCTTCACATCACTGCTGACAGTAATCAGAGAGAAGTCACCTAAATTTTGGGCCGGTCTGCTTTCAAAGTTGTTGGATAGTCCTGTATTTGATCAGAGGGTACTGCTGCCCAACCACCTTTACCCGAGAGTCTGTCACGTCCTTATATAGCTGATTTTTGCGTCGCTGGGAATCCTTCACCTACCGTTTCTAGTTGCACGTTTCATTCGCCGTCAGGTTTTCCTCGCTGGCACTGTTAGTGAAGCTGACAGGTCTATGTTAAATTACTGTATTTTGCACTCAGGGGAATACGTATATTGACCAATGGAGAAACATCATCGCCTCCGACGTGACCCTTCCTGGTCTCCACATGGCTGTAACATCTGTGGTCAGGTGTAACTTCAAGATCGCAGAAACTCACAGCACCTCTCTCTTATTGAATATGTCGTGCTGCAGTGTATTATTCCCTAATATTTCAACCGTTAAGCACTAAGAGGAGACCTCTATTTCCAGGAGGGTCATCAAGCAGCGAACTGTGTGAACGGAACAGTAAATTGGAGGTGTGTACGCTTCCCTCAGTCCTTTGGCTTTTCTTGTAGGTTGTTGGCTGACAAGGAACCGCTACCAGGGAAAAGTTTGGGGATGATGCTTTCGTTATCAAAGACGAAAGCAACCTCTACGCGACTCCAACGGAGCCCGACTATGAGGAGATGGCTGAGAGAGCAAAAGCGTACGCGGCGGTGCGTACTATGTTGGGGCACATTTTTGAGTTTGCGTTGTCAATTTTAAGTCCCAGTGCTTTAATCTAGATCTTGAATCGCAGATAACCCAGCGACCACCGCGATCGGAAAACAGATTTCAAGACCAGATCGTTTCCTTTTGACTGGTCGACCCTGTTCGTTGTACAGGCCAAAAGAGCTGCTGATGCGAAAGTCGATATGGGTATCGTCACTCAGGAAGCGACGCAAATTGCTGCGGTGCGTGACTCTCAAGTTCCCATATCAGGGATCGGGACTAGGTTTCTCGTGCTTTTGACGGCTATCGTGTATGCGCGCGAGCGTACGTTCGTGCAAGTCATGCTTTTACACTACCCCTTAGTCTATGCTACTAGCTGTCCTGTTTTCTGCAAATAAGAATATTTTTGCCTGAGCTTTCGCGGATTTCCACCTCATGTTCACTCAGCTCGTTCTGCGTTTTCTGACTCCACAATATGTGTGGAGAGGTGAGTGGAATTCAATTCTGAAAGCTGTTTTCCCTGTTAAAGCTTTGGATGTCGTCTCTCAAGTTTTTCTACCTGGAAAGCATGAGAACTTTTTCGTTAGGGCACCAGTGAATTTCTTCTTAACGTGGGAGAGAAATCGGAAACGAAGCTTGTTGTGGCCATTAAGTGTTGTTCCACGTCCCGATATTTACAGGCTGTTTCTTGCCGTTTTCCCTGTAACTTTCGCCGAATCCATAAGCCTGTGAAAGCTGTTAGGATGCCGATGAACTGCCGTCGGTGGCTGAACACAGAGCCGGGCATACAAGAAACCTCGTACCTGACCTTTCGCGTGCGAGTGCCTGTTGAGTTCACTCACTTCTAGAGTGCACCTTTCGCCTTTTACCCTCAAGTTTATCTTTTAGGCACCCTCATCTTTTCCTCCTGCGCCAACAAGCTTTGGTTTAACTTGGACCGGAGTCGAAGGCTTCAGCATGCGAGACCCTGTTCCGATTCTGCCTCCCTGAGACTGAAGAACGTTGCGTGTGCTTTTTGCCTAGGAATGGCCTTTGTGGCAAGCCGATCGTGTGATCCCTGACGGATATGAGCACGTTTGCTTCTTCCAGCGAGTTTCCTTCACATGCTTGTAACGAAAGAACTGAGGATCTACTGGAATTCAAGTTTTCGTGACGGGGCTTCCACCTCACACAGATCCGCCCACCATTGCATCTCTGAACAGCACCTGACCTTGTTTTCTTTGTCCTGCAGGTGCTTTTGAACACACCGGCACCGGTCATACCTGAAGCAGCTCAGACGGTGAGCCTGCGCCCTTTTAAGCCCTCGTCCTGAAATCCGTAGCTTCTTCGCCCTTATGGTTGCTCACGGATTTCACCACTTCCTGCCGAACTTATTTTTCCTATTTCAATCGTTGAGAAGCTGCCTTGGTCCAAAACCCTCCTGTTTCAACGGAATGTCCGTCGAGCTGATGGACGAGCTAGATTGCGTCGTTTTTCTTGCTAGAGACTTCCTTCTTGTCGTCTCTGTAGACTGAATTCGCATCTCAAGCTCTAACTTTACCCCCTGATGCCTTCTTTCTCTGGATCAGCACGTTCCATCAGTAAGGGCAACCTAACGATAACAAGCAGCACAGTCGCGCGACCCAGTACCCAGTCTCTTAAGTAACAGCATTTAGCAACAGAACTCTTAACTCAACCGGTGTTTCTCAGGCTCCGGGACCTGCGCCTGTTGCGGCACCGGCAGCTGGTGCGCCGGGTGCACCACCTCCCGCAGGAGCAAGCCCGTGGCAGGTGAAAACTTCCTTCTTAAACATCCCGCGACCCTCTTTACTTGTGTCTTGCATAGAACTTCAACTGTTCTTCGACAGCCTCGTTTGTTGTTTTATCAGTTTTGCCGGTGAAAGACGGGTCTTTGCAAGTGCCCAGATCTACTCCTTTGTCGCGAAAGTCCCCACGTTCTACTGTTGCTTGCGACAGTATGCTTTACCACTCGCCAACTGTCGGAGAGAGTAGATTGAAGAGTCGTACGGGACTCTTCCAACACGACGGGATGTACACAGCAGATGCTTGATATAACATCCAACTGTAGCACGAACCTATATCGCGCTGGGAAACTCTTTGCCATTTTTGCGCCGCTACTCGCTTGTGTATATCAGTCATGGGCACCCGCCATATCAAGCAGCCCTCGGATCTTGGAAAGGATTTTCCTTGTACATAGTTCAGTCTCGGCTGTGCACCTCTGACCCAGTAGCCCTTTGCCGCAGCAACGCGATCTGCAACTCATGATCTGTACTTCAGGATGCAGCTTTACACAACATGATCTGCATATCAACCTCTGTAGATGAGGATGTCACTAATTGCAGCAATATCCCCAAATTTGCAATAGGTTGCAACTGTATGTAACATGTTCTGCAGTTCTTTCGCTCGTGCTCTCAGCTAGGCCAATATGCCAAACTTGCCTTGAGGCGGATTTGGGCATATGGCGTCGGTTAGTGAAGAGCGGCATCTCGCAGGGGTCCCCTCCTACTCGCAGGATGGGTAAAAGCATCTTCCCAACTTGAGCTTGAGTGGCTTTAGGTGCTCTTCAGTTTAACCTTTCGTCAGAGGCTTGAGTCTCTGACTCTGCGTGTCATCTCGCGTCTCTTCAGCAAGTTGGATGTACATTGGTTTCGAGCTAAGTTTGCTTTGTCTTCTTATGTCTCGACAGACTTTCTACGATCAGATGGGGCGTCCTTACTATTTCAATCCGACAACGCAAGTTACACAGTGGGAGGCCCCTCCAGAGCTACGAGGTGTCGGGGGTGCTCCTCCTGGACCGGCACCCGGCGCCGTGCCGGCAACAGGGCCATAGTTCTCAAGCTTCGGTACAGGAGTTGTTCGTTGTGTACTAGCATATCCAGGAACGAGAAGAAGGAAGGCTCTAAGTGTTGTAAGAAATGTTTCTGTTTCCTACTGACACGCTTGCATGGGTCAAGCCTAAAACTTATTACGGGACCTAACCTACGCCAACGTTTGGTAGAAGCCGTGCTCAAAGCTTCCTTCACCTGGACGAGTGCACAAGTCGATCGGGTTGACCGGGCACCTCGTAGTAAACTTTACAGCTTTCACCTTCTTAGTTATTAGATGTGGCAGGATCGATAGCAGTCAATTAGGGTGCATGTCCTCGAGGAAGCCTTGTATCACATCTGGATTACATGCCTGGACTCAAGAAAACTGACTTTTAAAGGCCAAAGTTTGAGAAACAGGAAGTGCCACTTGTACTATGTGTGTGTGTTTGTAAATATGACCCAGCATTTGCCTTTTCGATTTGGTTGTGAACGGGGGTGACTGCTTAGTGGACGCGGGCGATGGGTTGCGGGCGTTCCCGTGGTGCCTCTCTTATGTGGGCGCTGCCTCTTGGGAGCATTGCGAATTCGTCTTTGGATGCTCGACTTCGTCGGGTGCCTGCTGAGGGGCTTGTTTATAGAATGGGCTTGGAGGCTCTCGCACCACGGTGTGAACGGCCGCCGGGTGGTTTTGGTTGATGTAATGCGGTTGTCCCTGACGAACCTTGCTGGCAGGTATTTTGGGGGGGGGCACAGATTCGTCTGATGGTTGCTCCTTGTCTGATACTTCATGGCTTTACACTTGCAGAGAAACCTGTGTAATGGGCCTGGCTATGAGGAAGGCTGTGCAGATTGGTCTCTCTTGTCCGGTGCCTCTGGTCTGATACCTCGTGGCTTTACACTTGCAGAGAAACCAGTGGCCAAATGGGCCTGGCTATGAGGAAGGCTTTGCAGATTGGTCTCTCTTGTCCGGTGCCTCTTGGTCTGATACTATGGCTTTACACTTGCAGAGAAACCTGTGTAAATGGGCCTGGCTATGAGGAAGGCTGTGCAGATTGGTCTCTCTGTCCGGTGCCTCTGGTCTGATACTTCGTGGCTTTACACTTGCAGAGAAACCTGTGTAAATGGGTCTGGCTCTGAGGAAGGCTTTGTAGATTGGTCTCTCTTGTCCGGTGCCTCTTGGTCTGATACCTCGTGGCTTTACACTTGCAGAGAAACCTGTGTAAATGGGCCTGGCTCTGAGGAAGGCTTTGCAGATTGGTCTCTCTTGTCCGGTGCCTCTTGGTTGTTTCGCTTGGCGGGGGACTCGTGTTCGTTAACCTGGAGTTGAGGCTCTGGCACCTCGTTGTGAACGGGGACGGCCACAGGATGGATGTGGGTGCTGGGATGTGACAGTTTCTGTGTTGCCTACCTGGGAGGCACTGCCTCTACGGGGAAATACCAGATTTATAGTCTGGAACTTGCTCTCCCTTCTGTTTGGTGCCTTATGGTTTTTCACTTGCAGGGGGCCTGGTATTTGGCCACGATATGAGGTACTGACACCTTCTTGTGAAAGGGGACGGCCACTGGATGGGTGTGGGGGGTTGAATGTGGTTATCGCTGTGGTACCTTTCTGGCGGGTACTGCCTCTTTGGGAGTGTCGTGGATGTGACTGGCGGTGGCTCCCTTTCTTGTCCAGCACTGAAACTTGCTTTCCCGTCTATCTGATACCTCATGGCTGTTTCACCCGCTGGGGGACTAGTGATCATGGGCCAAGATGTGAACGGGGACGACCACTGGATGGATGTGGGTGCTGGGATGTGGTTGTCGCTGTGGTACCTTTCTGGCGGGTGTTGCCTCTTGAGGTGTAATGCGGAGGAGTCTGCTTTCTTTGCAAGGAGAGGCAGGGTGGGTTGGACGTCTCACTCTGTGTCCTCCCTTGATCTCTGCGGCAGTGCCTCGGTGTCCACTTCTGGTTTTTGCTTTCATGCATCTTCCATTGTTCATCCATTGATTTGCATTCATAGATCAACGTTGTATCCATTCATCGACTGTGAAGCCGCCGGGGGGCATCCCGGCAGAAATCACATACTTCCACACCCGGGATTCAACACGCATTAAGTTGCATGAAGTTGTGCAGTCTTGCGTGTTTGGCAATGATTGGTGCATGCATACGTCCATGCATGCTGCGTTGCATTGGTTATAAAAGGTGGGTGCATCGGTGTGACAGCCCCACATTGTTCTTGAATGCTTCTCACATCCACTGGGATGATTGTGGGCTTGCTTTAGTCGGATAGGCCTGGTGTCGTGCAGTGTCTTAGTGATTATACAGGCAGTACAATATACACTTCAGATTCCGATATTTTTTGTCCAGCTGTGTGTCTTCTTTGGAAGTGAAAATTGTTTTTGCATATCTCTTGCAGTATTGTCAGTGTGAAAGGATCTGCAGGGGACCTTGTTACTGCTGTGACCACTGTATGTATACACAATCACATGGCACTGATGCGTCCACACGTAGGATTTGTATCAATAAGCTGAATCGACTACCACGTTAAGCGAATTTTGGTGTGATTTTAGCTTCCCGTCGTCAGAAAGGTACGGCAATAGCAGCAAGCACATATCCCAACGAATATGCATATGAGATCACGCTGGTAACATTGTTGCACGATCCAGGGATAATGGAACTATTGTTCACAATGAAAGGGCCCTCACGGAACACCTCGGCTTCAGAACAAAGCAAGCAGAGGCTCTCCTCAAAACGATCAGTGGAAAGTCGGTGGAATGGGGCACAAAATTGATGAATTCACACAACGAGGCGGAGAAGGAGATGACCTCCAAAAACAGTAAGAAGCCACCATGAATGAGTGCTGACTAGGGGCAGGCGTAACAGCTGTGCACCTCCAAATACCACGCTTCCGATAGGAAGAGTCCCATTTTTTTCTTTCTATTTATTGTTCACCACTGAATGGCTAATGAGAAGTTCAAGGTTTAAACCACGAAATCTCGATCATAGCGAAACTCGACCATGGTCGAGATTTCTCAACTACGTTTTGGAATAAATCCCCGGAATATTCTGCCTACGTGGGGGGGGATATCCGCGTACCGTCAGCGTTCAGATCGTGGTCGAGTTTCGCTATGAAAAATTGAACTCGACCACGAAATTTCGATTTTTCGTGGGTGAGTTCGATTTTTCATAGCGAAACTCGACCACGATCTCAACCACGGTCTCAACCACGGTATGTCATCACGATGTCAGCAGATGTCGAATTCAGTTTTCGATTTTTCGATTTCGGTCATCCCCCCGTGGTTCAATTCTACATCTGCTGCATGTGGATGACGATGGCTGACGAACTCGACATTTCATAGCGAAACTCAACCACGAAATCTCGACCGAGCCCCCCCCGTGGTCGAGATTTTCATAGCGAAACTCAACCGAGGTCCAAAAGTGTCTCACGTAACCAGACAAGTCGGCTCACACGCTGTCGCAGACGTGTACAAAATATTCCTTCGCTAACCAAGTTTCGCTATGAAAAATCGAACTCAACCACAAAACTCGACCGTGGTCGAGATTTTCATAGCGAAACTCAACCGAGGTCTCAACCACGAAATTTCGGGTCTCACGATCAAAAATCCGAACCGAAGCGTCCGATCGAAAATTCTTTCCATCGTGTCCGCGAAACGCAGTGATGACACCTTGGTTTAAACCACGGTTTCCATTTCGTGGTTTAAACCTTGAACTTCTCATAAATATTGCATACCCCCCGAAATTTTTATCAAGTCACGATTTGAAATTTTCGGCATGACTCTTCTACACATAGAAAATATATAGGAAAATCGCGCTAAAAGTCAGAAATAGTATAGTGAGGTACAAATGCTCTGACTTGAGGTACTTATAGTATATTATTCAAGGGATACCCAAACTTTACTGAAATATCCTTGTGAACGGATATATCTTTGGTGTGAAAATATATACAGATTGACTACTTTCGTAATGCAGATACCAAGATACAAGACCCCTCTGCCCCGGGGGACAAGTAGTGTACATTAAGCAACAGCAAAACATTACTTGGAGTATAGTAAATGAACAAATAGAGAAAAAGTATATATAAGTGAATATATGATTCAGATTCTGTTGAGCCCCCTGATCCGTGTGTTATACCTGATGACGCATGGGCTTGGCTGCGGGGGCTTGAGCTGGGTGATATTTTTGCATGCCCATTTTCATCAGTGCGATATGTTCTTCGGCATGCTCGTCGACAATTTGCAGATGTTTTGGCTTGGATTTTATCCGGACTCTCCGAGGGGTCAGAGGACTTTTGGAGACTTTGGGGGGTGAGCACACGTTTGTTGCTTTCTCCGCTTCCAGGGCTTCGGCGTAAAGCAACTTTGCCCGCGGAGATAGTTCGGAAAATGTGTGAGCGGTTTTATGACGGTAAATGGAAAGCCCTTTCTCTGAATCTCGCCCTCTTGCAGCCTACTGGCCAACTGAAGTTTCTCGGGGGACAGAGTTGGCAGATGTGATGGAACTTATCAAAGAGGGCCAGTTCTCCAAATCGATGTCCCGACTTGATCCCGCCGCACTGGCTCCATTGAATTATGCCACATTGGAATTTGTTCGTGGACTGCTTCCGGTTGGTCCTGATTTGCCGGAGATGGCTGCTACTTCTTCTCTTGTCTTGAAAGATGAGGCCTTTGAGGAGGAGTTCAACCAGCTCCCAGTGGCTTCGGGCCCCAGGCTGTCTCAGCTTCGGTTTGGACATCGTCGTGCAGTTGGAGCCGCCACTAATGCAGACGGCAAACGAGCTGCTAATCATGCATGTCAAGAGATTGTGGTTACTCGGGTGCCATTTTCGATATCTCCTTGGCTGGCGGGGGCTCTGTGCAGGCTCGCTTGCTTGCACTTCTGAAGCCAAGTGTTGATGTTCGGCCTATTTATTGTGGGGAAGCCCTTCGACAATTGGCTGGGAAAGTCGTTTCCCTTCAAAATAAGGACGGGTCCATGCGGTCCCGGGATCCATAGGGAGCTCACATGGACCCCGCATGGACCCGCAGGGACCACATGGACCCCACACGAACCCGTGAAATATGGATCATATGGACCCGTGGATGAAGCCTTCCTTCTTCTACCACTAGATCGGTCGAAAATGTCCCTATCGGTCTGGGGTGGGTCCCACACGTGGTACCACAGATTTCTCGGTCCATGCGACATTTCACCATGGGTCCATGCGGTGTTTCGTCGGTCCATGTGGGGTCCATGTGTCCATCGAAATCTCACCACGGATTCCTCGACGCTGGCGTGGGGGACCTCGCATGGACCCGTAAAATGTATGGCCATGCTTTAAGGCAGCATGTGGTGCATGGACCGACCCTAGACCGACCCCGGACCGACCCCGGACCGACCCTGGACCAAACATGATCGCTCGGACCCAGGTTGGACCCGTTAAGTTCAGCACGGACCAAACCTTCGATAGGCGCCCAACCGTACGGACCATATAATTATGGACCTCGTGTGGACCCCACGGGGACCCCACGGGTCCATGCGGGGTCCACGCGGGGTCCACGCGGGGTCCACGCGGGGTCCCGAGATGGACTGCACGGGGAAGGCGATGCGTGGACCTCGAGATAAATACCCCAGGTAGAACTCCTTGATCAGCTCCTCCATGGGGATAGGATCATCCAGCTGCTGTGCCCAATCATCTGGGCAGGCAACACTTGGCAGAACGACTCCTCCTCCACCTCCTCTTCCTCCTTCTGCCCTCCAACAGCTGGGCTCGGGATTTTGGGGGGAAGAATTTTAAAGCCATTTGGGAAGAATTTTAACATACGCCCTTTTTGGGAAGAATTGTGACAACTGACTCATGCGTGCGTGCGTATACGTCCTGACGCGCATGAGTCACCGCGGATACGGTGGGATTACTGGTCATACCAGCCTGAAAAGGTCCAACGTCCAACTCTCGCTATAGCCGATGTGGCGCAATAGCATTCACATCTTGGATACATTCCGTGATACATTAGTCACGAGAGAAACGTCGGAAATGTAAATTCATTCATCTTCACCGTGCACTGAAAATGTAGCAATATTGAACAAGGCTACAATTAGGCAATTGCAATATCTTTATGGCAGGAAAGATTGACCAGTATTTTGGCAGGGCGAGCAACAGCTCTTCCAAATAATTACTTTAAGCTAGAACAGCCTCCACTGGGCTACAATCCATGTCTTATACTTTCAAGGCGCGCCTTTCAGATCTCTAATCGATCTGTCCTATGTCGGCTGGCATATCATCATCTGCCACCTATACAAATTCTAATCAGAGAATCTGCGCATTAATATCTCTCTAGCTTATCTAGTTGCCTCTTGCCCTCTTCCTCCGAGGGGGCAACTCAGAGTCGTCATCACTGTCAACCAAGTAACGAGTAGGAACAGTCTTCCTATATTCAATTATGATAGGTTGCCTCTTCGGCTTAGATTCGGTCTTCACCACAGGGGCTGGAGCATCATCAGATATGACATCAGACTTCGGCTCGGGGATAGGCTGATCCTCTGGCTGAACGGGTGATGTCGGGGATGTGCCCTTTGGCACCCAGATAAGTTCACCCTTATCATCCATGATCAGCTGCAGTCCCAGTCTCTTCAACCTTCGAGCTTCAGCCTGTTCCTCAGCATCGTCAGCTACCAAGTCACCGAACTCACTGACGTCATCCTCGGTGCCAGTGTCATATTCACCAGGCATGTCATACTCCCACTTCGGACTGGCAGTATCCATGTCATGCTTACTGTCCGTGGCGCCCGCGTCATCATCGTCATGCTTACTGTCCGTGGCACCCGCGTCATCATCGTCATCCGAATCTGGCAGCTTCTCCTTACTCCAGGTCACAGCACCTGCACCCGAATCGTCACTGTTCGTAGGCGTCGATTGTACAGCCTTACGCCCAGTGTATGGAATTCCGCGATACTTATACTCGTCAGTCACAATTGCCTGCTTCCAGAACGCATCACTGATCCTTCGGTAATGAAAACGGCGCTACAGGCTCCTTCGCTCGAGTGGCATGCCTGGCATCTGAAAACGACAAGTTCGCTTTCCGCGTACAACTGAGGCGAAGCGAATGGTCGGATCCGTTGTACTTGGTGAAGGTGGAGGCGCGCTATCCGTCAACTCAACAGCTGCTATATCGCTATTTCCAACCCAAAAAGCACACCGACACCAAGAAGAAGCACCTCGGCAAGCAGCTTGCGAGTCACCCAGGAGTTTTCGCAGCGCCACCGGGGCACCGGCCGTCTACCGAGACTTTCGATAATAATGAAATAGTGCTGGCATGGAATGTGGATGCGAAAGACCCCGAACGGAGTATACCGAACGAGCAATACGCGCAGATAGTCGTCGCTTTGCTTGCACAACAATCCAAACGCACGCGCAAGGACCTAGGGGACTTGAATGAATCGGATGATTCCGATGAAGACGAAGCTTTTGATAATTGCGTAGCGGTAGCGGTAGCACCTGAAGTGGACGCGTAAAGCAAGACTGAAAAAAAAAACATGTAAATAATATGTGTATAACGTGTATATAGATTCCGAGTCAAAAGTTCTTTGTGTTTTCACTCCTCCTAGATTTCGAAAAAGTGCATTTGACCTCAATTTTGTACCATAAAAACCATTAATTCGAATGCACAACCTGCACTTGCATGTTCTTGACTGTTAAAATGCGGTTTTTTAATCCCATCATGAGGTAAATAAGGCAATATCATTTTCACATGAGAATGCCATTTTCATCGAATAGTGTGTTATTTAGGTTTGCTGTGCACTGCAATTGTCGAGGGGACGGCTGCGATGTGGGGACAGCTCCCTGGACACGCGCCCGAACCTTAGGGGTGTAAGGTTCAGAGTGTATTGCCTATTTTTCTTCTTTACGGCCCGCAATCAGCAAATCCACTAGCCCGCTTTCGGCCAATACGGCCAATTTTAATTTCAAGTATGACGATATTGTAAAAATCGCATACTTTTGCATAAATTTTAGTAGTTTCATATCAAACGTCACGGCCCGCATCCATATATTCCTTCGGCCCGCATGCGGCCCGGAGTGGTGAGCTGGGGACTGTGCCCCTGAGTGACACGTGCCTGAACCGGAGTCTCCATGTGATCGTATGCGGTACCGGATGGTCGGCGGTGTGTATGGTTGCCAAGCGCACCGTATGGTATGGGGGTGTTTGGGTATGGTATGGAGGGGTGTGTGGGTATGGTATGAGGGGTGCGGGGTATGGTGCGGGTGGGGTATGGTATCTTGTGGTGGGTTGTTGTGGAAGCCGGTGGGTCGGGAGTTGCGTTCAGAGGGCTGTTAGCACTCTCTACGCGCCCCCGGAACCGCGGCGGGTGGTGGCATCAAGCCGATGGGTCGGGAGTTGCGTGTTAAGAGGGCTGTTAGCACTCTCTACGCGCCCCCGGACCCGTCGTGGCGTCACATAGGTACCGTTTGGGTTGTGGTGTGTATATGGCTACTATCCTTAATCCAGATCCTCCCACAAGGATCTAGCGCAAATGGGCATGGCGACCTTGTATATCGTATATAGTGGCCCGGCATATGCTTTGGGGCAATATCTATGACCCTTTTGAATTATCTATAACATTTTTTTGCTTGAAATGTCGATGCTTTAACCTTTAACCCCTCTTCCGGTAACGGAATCTCTCACTTCTCTGGGATCATACCTTTTCTTGAATAATTATCTACATCTCTAGAGATCCGATTCAATTTTTGAACATACTCACGGAAAGGTCTGGTTCAGGCGGATCCGATAAGTCTATGCAAATTCATTTTTACCAACTACACACAATATTACGCTCAATAGAATCATAAAAGAAAGCCGCTATCATTATGACGTGTACTCACAATATGACAACCCTATTCATGACCCTAGCACGCCAATGTACTGTTTAGTCAAGGACTGAAAGTAGGGTCAGTGTTAGGGTTATAAACAATCATGTTAGGGTTGATACCAGGGATGCATACTTTCGGTAGGTAAAAAACCGCTGCGCGTTTGTAAATGTTTTTTACATCTTTCCTAGTGTCACTTGTTTAAGTGGATGGCTCGTCGCGCCTTGACTAGACGTTTCCAAAACTATTTTCAAATTGCCATTTGGCTACGGAACACCGCCAGAATCCAAATTTTAGTGTTTGTTACGCTAGCGTAACAAATACCGGAAGAGGGGTTAATCTTAGAGTGGTTTGGGTGGGTGCTTTCACAGAATTTTAATTAAAATGCTAGATCCTACCACAAGGATCTAGGGTACCGACAACTCTAGGCCTTGCTACACGAGCTCGGGTTGGTGCGTATGTTGTTAACCCTCGAGGGTATGACCAAAACTAATTCTGTAAGCCCTTTAATATAATACTAGCCGGATTAATCGCCGCATATGCGCATGACATGGTGTAGTACCGTCGAAATTCAATATTTCCATCATAATTAGGATCTGAAAATTGCATTCTAGAACCTCTAGCGGCAGTTCAAACCGTTCAAAAAATCCCCCAAAAATCCCAGGGAGACTTTGAAGTCATATTAAAGTACTAAAGTGCTCACCAAAGCAAAGATCTAGCCTCAAAGCTTAAAATGGACCAAGACTTACGCCCAAAATGTGAAATTATCCCCATACTTAAGGAATGTGTATATCTCACCCATGTTACCGCGTTCGTGTGATGTGTCCAATATACACTATCCAAGTCGTATTTCGACCCGAATATGATTAATATACATGCATACCTTGAGATATATCACGTCTATGGTGGAAAAGGATCGACATACGATTGACCAAAAAATATGGAAGAGACACCCCGGTTTTGAAGCTTTAAAAAGCGTAGCCGTTCAAAATTTGGTTGGGGCATGCTATAAATGCATTAGCTCGGAGTATATATGATGGATTCTCGTCAAACCACGCACCACACTACTTAATATAGGTCCCATGTGGAAAGTATTCCTTGGTGTTGACTTGTAGAAAGCTCGTGGGGCGCCCAAATAAATTATTGAAAAAGTGATCCTTGTGGGAGGATCTAGAGCGTTCTAGGTCCTCCCACAAGGATATCGGGATAGTAGCCATATAGCGGTCGCTTGGGTAGTGCGTCGTAGATTGGGGATGGCTGCGATGTGGGGACTGCTCCCCTGAGTGACACGTGCCTGAACCGGGGGATCCATGTGATCGTATGCGGTACCGGATGGTCGGCGGTGTGTATGGTTGCCAAGCGCACCGTATGGTATGGGGGTGTGTGGGCATGGTATGGAGGGGTGTGGGTATGGTATGAGGGGTGTCGGGGTATGGTGCCCGGGGGGTATCTTGTGGTGGGTTGGTTGTGAAGCCGGTGGTCGGGAGTTGCAGCTAAGAGGGCTGTTAGCACATCTCCTCTACGCGCCCCGACCCGCGGCGGGTGGTGGTATCAAGCCGATGGGTCGGGGGTTGCGTGTTAAGAGGGCTTTTAGCACTCTCTACGCGCCCCCGGACCCGTGGCGTCACATAGGTACCGTTTGGGTTGTGGTATGTATAGCGGTCGCTTGGGTAGTGCGTCGTAGGTTGGGGACGGCTGCGATGTGGGGACAGCTCCCTGGACACGCGCCCGAACCTTAGGGGTGTAAGGTTCAGAGTGTATTGCCTTTTTTTCTTCTTTACGGCCCGCAATCAGCAAATCCACTAGCCCGCTTTCGGCCAATACGGTCAATTTTAATTTCAAGTTTGACGATATTGTAAAAATCGCATACTTTTGCATAAATTTTAGTATTTTCATATCAAACGTCACGGCCCGCATCCATATATTCCATCGGCCCGCATGCGGCCCGGAGTGGTGAGCTGGGGACTGTGCCCCTGAGTGACACGCGCCCCCGGACCCCTCGTGGCGTCACATGGGTACCGTTTGGGTTGTGGTGTGTATAGCGGTCGCTTGGGTAGTGCGTCGTAGGTTGGGGACGGCTGCGATGTGGGGACAGCTCCCTGGACACGCGCCCGAACCTTGGGGGTGTAAGGTTTGCTGTGCACTGCAATTGTCGAGGGGACGGCAGCGATGATTGTGGGGACAGCTCCCTGGACACGCGCCCGAATCTTAGGGGTGTAAGGTTTGCTGTGCACTGCGATTGTCGAGGGGACGGTTGCGATGTGGAGATAGCTCTCCGGTCACGCGCCGAGGTGGGGGGTGGGTGGACCTACTTTGTAGATGCCGGTGGGTCGGGAGTGGCGTGTTCAGAGGGCTGTTAGCACTCTCTACGCGCCCCCGGACCCGCGGCGGGTGGTGGCATCAAGCCGATGGGTCGGGAGTTGCGTGTTAAGAGGGCTGTTAGCACTCTCTACGCGCCCCCGGACCCGTGGCGTCACATAGGTACCGTTTGGGTTGTGGTGTGTATAGCGGTCGCTTGGGTAGTGCGTCGTAGATTGGGGATGGCTGCGATGTGGGGACTGCTCCCCTGAGTGACGCGTGCCTGAACCAAGGGCTCCATGTGATCGTATGCGGTACCGGATGGTCGGCGGTGTGTATGGTTGCCAAGCGCACCGTATGGTATGGGGGGTGTGTGGGTATGGTATGGGGAGGGGGGTGGGAGGGGTGTGGTATGGTATGAGGGGTGTTGGGGTATGGCGCCGGGGGCTTAAGTATGGTATCTTGTATGGTATTTTGTGGGTTGTTGTGGAAGCCGGTGGGTCGGGAGTTGCGTGTTAAGAGGGCGGTTAGCACCGACTCTCTACGCGCCCCCGGACCCGCGGCGGGTGGTGGCATCACGCCGATGGGTCGGGAGTTGCGTGTTAAGAGGGCTGTTAGCACAGACTCTCTACGCCCCCCCGGACCCGTCGTGGCGTCACATAGGTACCGTTTGGGTTGTGGTGTGTATAGCGGTTGCTTGGGTAGTGCGTCGTAGGTTGGGGATGGCTGTGATGTGGGGACTGCTCCCCTGAGTGACACGTGCCTGAACCAAGGGCTTCATGTGATCGTATGCGGTACCGGATGGTCGGCGGTGTGTATGGTTGCCAAGCGCACCGTATGGTATGGGGGGTGTTTGTGGGTATGGTATGGAGGGGGGTATGGTATGGGGTGTCGGGGTATGGTGCCGGGGGGAGCGTGGGTATGATATCTTGTGGTGGGTTATAAACTCAAAACTGGAAACTCACTCATAATAATACCGGCGCTTTTACGCTCATTCTAGCAAGTACAGAAAACAGAATCCTTGAGCTCTCTGCAAAGTTGTGCTAGTATGAAGTCTCATGTATCCGACCTGGATGTGAGTACAAGGATATATCTTGCATGAATTTGCTTATTGCTGATAACCCCACTTGGATTACACTTGGATCCCGTTAATGTCTTTCGTCAACTTGGAACTAAAGATGAAATGTGGATAGCTCCTATGACCCATCGTGAGATGCTTTTGCTAGTGCCGCCCGCGAAAACTAACGAACAAGGTAGACTAGTTTTATGTTCTATTTCACACGCACTTTGTGCGCTCTATGCTATCTCATATGTTCTCTTATCTCTATTATATTTACACTATCTCAGTACATTAGTTGCTAGCCAGAGTGTCTACGTGCTCTCCCTTATTCACGTTTGTCATGCACTGTTGGATATACCCCTAGGACTCGGGATATATTCACTCAGTGATAGGTTTTCTCAGAATGTATTAAAGCTGATAAGTTAGCCCGTTATATGGGCATAAACAGTTAGGGTTCAGGTTCGGATGACAGTCATACACACTACTATAGGAAGAGTCACAAAGCAAGCGGCGTGACTGTTCCAGCACACCACCTAGTGTGGTGACTGGCTAGCCGAAGGCGAAACCTGTGAACAAACACCATCTAGAGCGGTGGAAACTGAGTTCTAAGGGAAGGCCTGTCCTTTCTGGCAGGGCTGTTCCCAGTCAAGAGTTGCAAATCTGAAATCCGGCCCGTGATCGGACCCCTCTGCACATACAGCTACTGTCAATTTCACTGTGCAGGAGCGGCATGATTAACTTTCTAGCCACTAGTTGGCGGTGGCACTGCTGTGCCAGCCCGCAGCACAGTCATTGTGCCGTGAATTGAAGATGTCGTTGCTGTGATTGAATCATTCGTAGAGCTAGAACAGGAATCTGAATTTTGTCGATCGTCGTGCACAGCCGCATGGTCTCCAGAGCTCTGCTCCTCGTCATCGGACGAGTACGGCGGTGGCGGGTAAGGTGGTGACTGTGGAACATAATCAGGGTCGGGATTATACAGCCATGGCGGCCGCGGGACATTGCGGAGAGTGTGGAACCCCTGTCGTAGCTCCCGATACCGCGTCTGCCGATGCGGCGGAATAGCAGCCGGCGCTGCAAAAGTGAATGCAGGCTCGTTGCTGGTTGTCTCAGCAGCACCACCGACCTCCAGGCCGGTGTGGTCCGGTGCACATGCCTCGCCAGGGGCGGCAGCTGTGAGTGGCGCCGCGGTGGCGCATACACAAAAGAACGCACAAAGCATTACCGCAATCGCCGAAGAGCGGGCAAACCCCCAAGGCGGTGTACCGCATCCCGGACGAAATGCTGTAGGGCGCGGGACCGCATCCTCACCGGCAATAGAGTCACGCCCAGTTGCAGAGTCGTCCACGTCGCCGTCGCAAGAGTCGGTCTCCGACTCGGCGTGCATGTACCGCATCGCGAAGTCCTTGCCCGCAGCCGTGATCGAGAGTCCCCCCATCCGCGCGATCTTGTCCGCAAAGCAGAGGTCGGGCTCGTGCGCGTGCATGGGGTCCACCGGCATCATGTCACCGGTGTCGGACGCCTCCGACTCGCCCGGGTAAACATGCTCGATTGCCGCCGGCGGTGGGTCCTCCCGGACATGCGTGCAAGCGGCAGCCGAGATCCCGCTCTCGACACCACCGACCGTGAAGCCGCCCATGTGGGTGGCAGGCTGGCAGTAGGCAGGAACTCCTGCAACGCACCGTTTTCCTGCTCCGGCTCGATCCCGAAGGAACACGCCGAAACGCCGTCGAGCATCTCCGGCTTGCCCCCCGCCAGAAGGCAGAGCGCATCAAACCGCTCGCCGTCGTGCTCGTCCATGGCCGTCTGAAACTGCTCCGCCAGCAAGTCGTTCTCGATGTCACCGAGGGAGAAGCTGTGGAAGCTTCCCCCAGCGCCGTGCTTGCCGCCGTTCGGGCAGTCGCGGTGCCAGTCCCTACAAAATAAGGATTATTCCAAGGGCTTGGACCGTCGGCTTGGAACCCCATAGGACCCGGTAGGACAGGTATGTGTTTGAGAGGCGTTGGCGTTAACACTGGGAATTCCAAGGGCTTGGACAGCAAATGTCCAGGTCCAAGCCCCGTCCAAGCCGCGGTCCAAGGGCTTGGACCTGGGCATTTGCTAATCAAGCCCTTGGAACCCCCTTGGAATTTACATAAAATTCCAATCGGTTTCCAAGCCGTTGGACCGTCGGTTTGGAATACCGTAGGACCCATTTGGACCGTCGGCTTGGAACCCCGTAGGACATATTATGATTGATGATTCCAATGGGGTTCCTGCGGCCTGGACGCGGCTTGGACCATAGAGTAACAAAGTTCCAAACGCATTCCAACGGCTTGGCCGCAACTTGGAATGCGGTGGGACCCGTCTGGACCGACCGTCGGCTTGGAACCCCGTAGGACCTGTTATGATTGATGATTCCAATGGGGTTCCGGCGGCCTGGACGCGGCTTGGACCAAATAATAACGACATTCCAAACGGGTTCCAGCGGCTCGGCAACAGCTTGGAACGCATTAGGACCCGTTTGGACCGTCGGCTTGGAACCCCGTAGGACCTGTTATGATTGATGATTCCAATGGGGTTCCGGCGGCCTGGACGCGGCTTTGACCAAATAATAACGACATTCCAAACGGGTTCCAGCGGCTCGGCAACAGCTTGGAACGCATTAGGACCCGTCTGGACCGTCGGCTTGGAACCCCGTAGGACCTGTTATGATTGATGATTCCAATGGGGTTCCGGCGGCCTGGACGCGGCTTGGACCATATAATAACGACAATCCAAACGGGTTCCAGCGGCTTGGTCATAACTTGGAACGCGTTAGGCCCCGTTTGGACCATCGGCTTGGAACCCGGTAGGACATATTATGATTAATGATTCCAAAGGGGTTCCGGCGGCCTGGACGCGGCTTGGACCATATAATGACGACATTCCAAACGGGTTCCAACCATTTGGACTGCATTAGGAACCGTTTGGACGTCGGCTTGGAACTCAATGGGACCTTTTATAGTGGTTATTTACAAAAATGTTCCAGCCACCCGGAACTACGGTTCCAACCGTAAGGACCGGTATAGGTCCATCCGCTTGGAACTATGGTTCCAATCTGTTTTTGTTCTATATGCATACAAACAGGTATCAAGGGCTTGGAACCATTGGTCCACGAGCTTGCTATTATGCATATGCAGTACAAAGGTGCTATTGATATGCATTGCTGTTTGAAATATTTACACAAAGAATCGTAAAGGTTCTCTATTGCTTGGTCTGGGCTCTAACAAGCTCTATAATCTGACAAAAATAGCAGTCATGCTGCCGCATCCTCCTCATCATCCTCATCCTCATCCCCTTTTTCATCATCCTCATCCTCGTCATCATCTTTCTCATCACCCTCCTTTTCGTCGACGACCTCCTCACCCTTTTTCTCTTCCTCCTCTTTCTTTTGCGGCTTGCTGCTTCCTTCAGGAGCAGCAGCTTTCCTTTTCTTGCCGAAGTCGACGTTCTTATCGGTTTGCACCGTGCTGTTTCTTACATATTTTGTGGGGATCCTGCGGAGTACAGACGGCGGGAACGGTCAGTCCAAGGGCTTGGATCGGCCCGTCCAAACCTGGGACGGTGTGTTTTGCGTAAAACAACACATACGCGTAAGTAAAAAGAAAATAGTAAAACAATGGGTAGGGACTAACCAGACAGTGGGCTTGTTTTTTACGGCGGGGACAATAGAGGACTCGTCGTGGGCGAGGTCCTCGCCCTTGATCTTTGCCTCCTTGCCCATTTTCTTTTTTTAAAGTTTGATGCCCTCCGCATGGTGGGAGAGCATGCGGAAGATGTAGTCTTCTTCGTCCTTTATTGCGTAGAGGGTTACCTCCACGCAGTCCTTGGGCACGACAAGTCCCTTAAGACTTGCCATGCCCGTTGGCCCTCCCCCACCACGTCTAACAAACCGCGCGCGATGCAAAACTTTGAGATGTTCGTGAAGGAATCCGTGTCCGCTGGCGGCCGCGACTTGTGCCCCTTCTGGGCACCGTGGAATATTTCGACGAAGCGACCGCTGGTGAGCTTACCATCTTCTTCGCTCTCGGTCAACGGTTCCTGTATATTCGAAACGAAAGACACAACAATATGTCAGTCACGGGTGGAACGGTGGTTCCAAAGGCTTGGACGATATTTAAAAAACGGTTCCAAAGGAGTTCCAAAGGGGTTCCAAAATAGTTCCAAACGCTGGGAATAGGCCCGTGCTCGTGCGTGAAATAAAGTTACTTAAAGAAACCCGCGGACTCACAGTTCCAGTTGTTTGGAACCACGGTTCCAGCGGCAGTACACACCTTTTGCTTTTGCGGAGGGGGCTCCTCCACCTTGACTTTCTTCTCTTCTTCTTCGCCTTGTCCATCGTCTGGGATGGACTCCTTTGTCCATCCATTGATAGATTTTACGGCATCATAGAGCGGCCCCGACTTCGGACGCCCAGCCTCCTGGAAGTTGAGGATCGCCTCGGTCTCAGCAGCGGTGATCAAGGACTCGGCTCTTCCAAATAATCTGAAGCCCCTTGCGGGGCCTTCGTAGCGCGCGAAGTACCCGTCCGGAAATTGTTTGGTGAACTTCTGTTTCCAGCGTCCTTCTGTGGCCTTGGTATTTTTCAAATACGCTAAGCGGCTGGTCAGGTACATGCTCACTTGGCGTTTCGGGACAGGCGGCGTGACCGCGTGAATCTCCTCGATAACATCGCGGACTAAGGAGCTTTTTAATCGCGAGGAGGTGGCTCCCACCGGTATGTCGCCTTTCTCCATTCTCTTCTCGATAATGTCCCGGCCATGCGAACGCATGTCGTTGATGTCGTCTTGCGTGGGGCCAGCAACCCCGCCAGCTGTCTGCATTACTACTGCGGCGGGGGGATTTGAAGACTGCGGATGAGAGGAGAGACGTTGCTCCATCTCCGCGATTCTTGCCATTAGAGCGCGGGTGGTGGAGTCTTTCGTATCGGTCAAAGCAGATTGCCGCGGCGACCTGTCCAGCAGCTTTTTCTTTACAGTTTGTTTTGGCGGTGGGGTCTTCCTATCGCTTCTCCTTAGTAGTCGTGTCATTTTTCTACGGTGTGGGTTTTCTGCGGTACGGCTTGAATACGGTGGTGTGCTGCAAATAGTTTGACTCTCTTTTAACGCACAACGGCCGCAACGGCCGCAAATCTATTCCAAGGCAGGTCCGGCGGCTTGGTGCATTGGTCCGAGCGACTGGATCGCGTTATCGCGATCTTTTTCGAAATTTTGAATTTCGAGCGGACCTGCGACTGCTGTCACCTCTGTCCTCCGTCGACGGGTATGACATTGCAATCGCTGCCGTGTATTCCATCTTGACTTATCGATAGTCTAGATGGTAAGCCGTCGCTCTTCAGAGCTCGCGGTCATGGGTTCGAATCCCATTAAAGGTTTACAGTGGACAGCTGGGATGTGCGCACATCCCTCCTGTTCACTGTACCACCTTTAGCCATTTTGAGTTTCGATTTCTGGAAAAATCGAACGGTCTTCGTTAATTTACCAGCCGATTACTTGTGCATGTGCACTATAGGAACCCTTAGATGTTTCATTTTGACTACCAGAAAAATCTGACGGTCTTCGTTAATTCCACACCCTGGGATCGGGTCGATAGCAAAAAACGCTGACGTTCACGGGACTGTTCCTTTTTTGGAGCAAATCCTTCTACAGAATTCGTCGCAGCTCTATTTTTAGAAATTTCCCGTAAGATGTGCATAATTGACGGTAGAAAACAATTTTTCTGCATTTTTCACGTCGCTGCATATCAAAAACATCGGGGCCAAACATATGTCCACTTTTCAAAAAAACAGAAAATTTTCCGAAATTTTGGTTTTTGGGCTTTTTACACAAAAAACAGCCAAGTGTTAAGCTTTGAAATAAGAGGCTTCACTTTGGAATTCCAGGGGCATGGAAGTTTTCAAGTGGGAGCAAATGTCCAGTTCCAATGGACTTCCAAGGGCTTGGATAAACCCCCAGAAGTGGACCTAGTCGATTTTTACCAAAAAAGTTCCATGCCATTGGTTTGAGTGGGCCAACCCGTTGGAATATTGGTCCTTAGGTGATTTTTGCAATCCTCAAAACGTTCTAAATAACTTTGTGCGATTCCAATGCTTCACTTTGGAATTCCAGAGGCATGGAATTTTTCAAGTGGGAGCAAATGTCCAGTTCCAATGGACTTCCAAGCCCTTGGATTAATCCCCAGAAGTGGACCTAGTCGATTTTTAAGATGGCTTTTCCAAACCGATGGACACCGTAATCCCTGGCCTGTCCGGGCGCCCGGATTGTGCCTAAAAACGTAGAAACCCTGATGTAAAGGTGACAAACCGGACTTTTGCCGAATGTTGAAGGTATTTAATTCCGACCGCCCGGAACTACGTTCCCACGCGCCGGACCATGGGTCCGGGCGCCCGGAATGCATCTGAAAACCTTACAAGTCCGGTCAGACAACTCACACTTCTTACATGGATTCGCAGGAATAATGGCTAGGCAAAGGCGTGGACTAGCTCGAAACGAGAACGCGGAAGGCACTCCATGCCCATGCGATCAATGCAGACTCCGATTTTGCTACTCCAAAAAACAGATTAAGCGGCATTTGATCCTACATCCGCCCGTCGCACGCCTCTCCAATGACCGAGATCATGAAGAAAACGACTCTCTTGACGGTGCCGAAAGTGTGAATGATGACGGTGAGACGGATCGACCATCAGAGACGGACGAAGAGGAAGAACACGAGGATGACACATATCTTCATGACCATGCCGAACGGATGCTCCGGAAGATCCGTGAAAACTTCTTCAGCCCGATTGAGTATGCATCGTCCGACTCGGCGAGTTCTAAATCCCGTCCAAGCCGTTGGAACCATTGTTTAACAATATCCAAGCCCCGTCCAAGCCTTTGGAACAACCTTGGATTCCCCCACGAAGAAGAGTCCAAGCATCGTCCAAGCCTTTGGAACACCTTTAGAGCCATCACTGTAAGCCAGATTCTTACATCGCATCTTATTAGTTCAGGATTACTGGGTTGATGGGAGTGGATGCCCGCCGTATTCTAGGAGGAGGAAAGTGATGCGCGCGAGCAACGTGAAAACGACCGAACAAGGGACCCGGAATTCATCATGGTAAGTTCAATACGCACAGATTGAATGCCTTCCGAAAACTGCACTATATCACTATTCCAAGTCATTGGAACGGTGCGTCCTTACGTGTGGAACCCCTCTGGACCAAAATCAATCGGATGCTGTGTGACTAAATTGCAGGAGGGAGAAAATGTGCATGACAAATCGACTACCCTTGCAAACCGCTTCATACTGGATCTACTTGAGGCCCACTCCAACCATAACTCGACCCAGGCGTAATTTGACACAATCCTGGAAATTCTGCGACGTCGTCGAGTATGCGGCTTGGAGGTCGACGATGAATCAATCTCGACCGATGACGAGGTAGCACTACCTCATACCTACCAAGCGTGCCTGCGGTTTTTCAAGGATTTCCTCATGAAGTACAACGAGATGGATGTGTGCCAGAAGTGCAATTTTCTTTTCAAAGATCTGCTTCCCGAAGAGGCACCGACGTGTCCGAAATGCAACCACGGCCGGTTCAAGGAGCCATCAATGGTCGATGGCAAGTGGGAACCCGGAAGGGCCAAGTGCGTTTTCCGCTGGTGGCCGTGGACAAGGATACTGGAGGCCCTTTTCATGGATCCGGTGCAGGCACAGATGGCACGTTCATGGGAGAAAGTTGACTTGGATGAGCCGATCGTCAGAAGCACTGGAATATTAGGTGAGTAAACACTGTCAATTAGACTGCATGGATTGCCTATTCCGGGCGCCCGGATTCATGCCTCCACCCGGATGGAACATGCGTCCGGCCGTTTGGATATGTCACAACACCCATTTTGGTTGTCTTGGTATAGTCCAAACGTGTGGACCGGGCGTTCCGGCCGTTTGGAATTTTGCGGATGTAGATTAACAAAGATAATTGCGAGTAAATCTGCATGGATGGCACGTTCCGGGCGCCCGGAATGGCGTTCCATCCGTGTGGAATATGAGTCTGGTCGTAATGGATATGTTACAACAACCTGTTTTGTTGTCTTAGCATAGTCCGAGCGTGTGGAATACTTAATCCGACCGGTTGGACTAAGACATGTTAGTGCGGGTGTAGATTCACGAAGCTGGCAGAGGACCATGCTCGAGGACCCGGAGTTCTTCAAGGACAAGCGCAACCTCTCTGTGGTGTTATGCGCGGACGGCATCGAGAAATTCAAAGATAAACTGGGATCTGTGACACCTATAACCTGCCAAGTGGTGAATTACCCTGCACATCTTCGAGGCAAAAGCGAGTTCATTGTGCTTTGGGGCATTATTGATGGCAAACCCAAAGATGCCCAACTCTTCTACCACAAGTTCGTGGACGAGATTATTGACATCGAAAAGAACGGTTGCCGGGTGTGGGACGTTATCGAAAACAAGCCTTTCACCGTTCGAGTCAAGTTGTACAAGGTGCTCGAGGATTATGTCGGATTGACCGAAGCGGGGAACGTGTATGGAACAAACGCGAGGATGGGATGTTCCAAATGTTGGATTGTCGGGACAACAAAGGCAGAGTCTTGCATGCAGAAGACGATTTACGCGCAGATGCTACAACAAAATCCAAGTAAGTCTGATCCCTGCTGCATTCTTCCTAGTATGTATTCGGACGGTTGGACAGATTTCAAAATATTTCTGACTGTACTTCCAGGCGTCGGGAGCCCCGGTTCCGGCCGGTTGGACCATTATTACAGGGAAAATATGGAGAGATCAAAGCTAGTAATTCCACACGCCCGGAACCCATGCACCCCACGGCCGGACCTGTGTACTCGTGGTTTTACACAATATTCTTTCAACTGTATCGTGTTTTTTATGATGTTTGCAGGTGAAGAGCCAGCGATGAGAACGGACAAAGAAGTGAGGGAGTTGCAGCACCTGCACGACGGGATGATCGAAGCGGGTATGCATCCGGAAGTCATTAAGGACAAAATGGCACGGAGTGGGATCAAAGGATCGAGTGCTTTTACCAAGATTGTGAAGTTTAATTTGCCACGCGACTTGCTTTTCGACGTCATGCACATCTTGTCCAACAACTCCTGCCGGATTATGTCAGCGATTCTCGGTGATGACTGGAATTTAAAGTGCCGAAACTTTGCGAGGGCCTATCAGATGCACAGGCCGTGGCTTATTCCTATACCAAGGAGGAATGAAAATGACAACCGGAGCCCAGCAGAACGGCTGAGATGTGAGTACACCACCTGTCCAATATAATGATGGTCCAAACCCCTGATAGACGGTGGTGTAAGGGTTCCAAACGCCCGGAATGCTATTTCCTGAATGAATGTAGATGGTCCACACCCCTGTCACACGTTGGATAACGGGTTCCAAACGCCCGGAATGCTATTTTCTGAACGAATGTAGATAATCCACACCCCTGTCACACGTTGGAGGGTGGGTTCCGAACGCCCGGAACGTTTCTTCATGAATGAATTAAGATTGTATAGGTTTCGTATTGAACCAGGATAGGTTGTGTGCGTGTGTGTGGGATCGATCTCTTGTAGTGAAACCCTCTCCGTGGTCCCCTTCTAAGGAGGCCTTGAAGGAGATTATCCCATGGGTAAGAGGGCTCAAGTTTACCCGAGATTCGGGGCCGATTGGGAGGAAGTTTCTGCAAATCAAGGCGGGAACGCAAACTACGCCACGCAAGTTGAAAGCACATCATGGCGTAGTTGCTATCACAAGTGGACTCATGTCGATTGTCAGCGCGTGGATGAACAGTGATGGCCATGTGCTACAACCGGAATTCGCTTCCTACGTTGGGAAATATACGACGGTGGTCCGCGAGATTGTGAGCAGAACCATTGATATCGATGTGAGTATAAACACTGCTTACCCCACGTTCCGGGCGCTTGGAACCGTTTGGAGGCCATAGTCCGGACGTTCGGACCTGCTTCATGTTTGTTGCTCATGTTCATATGCTTCGGATTGGAATCACGATTCCGGGCGGCCGGACCAACATTGGATCAATGTTCCGGTAGCACGGAACCTATCCATTCAGGCTATACTGATTTATTCCGTTTTGGGCGTGCGGTTCAGCATCATAAAACTGGCATGGACGCCTTGAAGACAAGGATATTGGAAGTCCGTGACATCATGGAAGCTGAGCTCTCGCCTGAGCTTTTCGTCATTGCAACGCACCAGCTCGTTCATATTCCGGATCAGATGCGTGTCGAAGGACCAGTTCCCGATCTTTGGATGTTCGCTCCAGAGAGCTTCTTCGGCGAGCTGAGACGGATCATCAGGACTCGCTCGCACCCTGTCGCCAGCATGATGAAAGGGGTGGAGTTGAAACGCATGGTAAGTCTGGTACGCGGCTTATACCAGTTGCTACAGGCGAATGGTTCGCCACCAACCATTAGCCAACCACGTAGCGAGAACACCGTGTCCCTGATGTTGGCGACCGGCAACGAGAGGAAGGGCAAACTTGTCTACTCGACACCAGGTACTGTCCAGACTTAAGTGCATATCGTCCAATTTCGGTCCAGGGGTTTGGAAACGTATCATTGAGCAAGGTCCAACCGGTTGGAACTTGCTTGGACCTTTCATTAGACAAAGCCCAAGCCAATAGGGCTCGTTCCATCCACACCCTTCCGGGCGCCCGGGACCCAGGTTCCGGTTTGGTTCCGGGCGTTTGGAATTAGATCGTCAGATGATTGTACCCAAGAGTTTAATCTCGGAGTCGAGGAGTATCGAAATGAACTCAAGTGCCGCGAGTTTATTATTTGCCTTTCAGAAGTTATTCGAGATGACATAGTTTCCGATATTTCTGAATCTGCTTGTTACGCTGTGGGTGTGGATGAGAGTACTGACTGTTCCACTACAGAAGAGCTCATATTCTATGTATGGTACGTGGATCCCGACGGTGTTCCCGTAGCACGTTTTCTTTGCATGAAGGATCTCGAGTTGGCAAATGCTGAAACTATCACTTCCGTAATTTCCGACACTTTGTCTAGTTATGGGTTATCTATGGACAATATGTTTGCTTTCGGTAGTGATGGAGCTTCTGTTATAACGACCATATCGCAAAAATGAGACACGCGGGCGTAAATGAGAAAAAAATGAGAAAGCATTAAATTGTCTGCCAAATTGGTTTTTGGGGTTCTGAATGACAAATATTAGGGTTAATTTGAATAGTCCTTGAAGGAATTTCGAAAAATCTGGTTTTTGACTCTTCAAAGTAGCCACGCGAGTCACGCGGGCGGCAAGAAAACGGGAAAGGTGGAAGTATCGTGTAAGGTGTGGAAAGTTATGATTTTGCCTTATGTTTGTGAACGAAATGTTAGATTTTTGCACTATTAGAATATGTAATATTTTGACATTTCCGAAAATGCAACTATTTGCTTACATGGGAGAGATCCAGCAGATTTATGGCCCATTTTAGGGTGTTTGGAGGGTCACGTACTAAAATTCTTCTCATCGGGCGAAAGTGAGCAGCAAAGGAGATATTTTCAAAAGCTATTGTGCTGGAAAAGTTGTTCGGGAGTGAAACCAACCAGGGGTGATGCTCCCTCAGGCTTCATGTGACCCAACATGGGCATTCAGCGGGTAAATTTGCCCTGAACAGGCTATTCCAGCACGATTCTCGGCAGCTAAGAAGACCGGTTAACTGTATTATTTCGCGGGAAACATTAAAATACGTCAGAGGCAAAATATCCCGCGGCAGGTGTTCCTACAGGTGTGCTGCACATGGATATATCGGGGCGTCCAAGGTTCAGGGTTTTAGGGTATATGTTGGAGGAGTCGTAACCGGAGGTCGTTTGCACACACCTGCGTTCGTGACATAGAACCACAACCCGCACCTTAGACTACCTACACCAGTATGGCCAATATTGGAATATTGCAGTATTGGATATGGCCTTTCGATACTTTTACGTTTCGCGACTGCCAGTTACAACAAGCCCAATGGGTTCCTGAAGACCCTTTAATTCTCCGCTTGTGGCGGCAAGCGCGGGAACAAGCAGAAGAAGACTGGGAGGACTTCGGGCAACATGCAGTTAATCTCAGGACCTATCACTGGTGGAGTTTTTGGCCGATGTACGTCCACGGCCGTAGATCCAGCGAAAGGTTCGGTGTGAGGCATCTCGTGTACTGGTATGAGGGCGGGTGGATCTACCACCGATACTCAGATTTGGAGTGGCGGGCCTGGCGAAATAGAAACCGCTACAGCGAAACAACGCACGGTGCCCTGACAGAGCTGGAAAGCGATCTGCTGCAAGAAGATGATAGGAGATGCGCAGTTTGCGGGCGTATGTTAAGAACCTGCACCCTGGCGCGCATATTTGATGCTAGCGCGTGCAATGAGGAGACGTATGCTTGGTAGCTAACACTTATGTCACGTGACTGTACACAAATAAACCGTATATTTACATGTATGAAAAACAATAAGTTTCACGCCGTGCTGCCATTGTAATCTAGTGTGCGTGCCACGAGGAATGAATGAGGCTGTGTTGCTTACCTTCACCTGTCCAACGCCTCGGAGGCCAAGTTTTCCCTGGCCACCTTCAGAAGTTCTGCCTTTTCAGGTCCTCCTGGAACTCCGCCGACAGCAGGTTTGCCAGGAGGTTCGTCCCAGCAAGTCAGGATCTCGCTCGCATCGAAGTCGTACCAACCTGTCACTTTCGGAGCGGCTCTCCGGAAGGCGTTCTCCGCGAACAAGCTGTTCAAGTCAGAGAAGGTTTTGCTTGTTCTCCTCGTTCTCGGCATAAGCAGAGGCGCACATGGAAGCCAAAACCCCCACTTCACTCTGTTCGTGTTCAGATCCACCTCCAAGACCTCCACGAAATGCATGGGCATGGACACGGCGTTGTTCCCAGGCATGCGGATAGTAAAGCTGCAGCCGTCGTTGCCCGCGGCCACCGTAACTGCGAAACTTTTGCCCGCACTCTTCGCCAGCATGTCGATGGTGTAGTCCGTAGGAAGGTTACGGTAGGCCAACGGTATGTCGTCGTCCGGGTCGTCCGAGTCGTCCTCGTCGTCCTCGTCGTCCTCGTCCATCGAGACGCCTGCGAACTGTCCAGTGGCCGCCTCCGGGCGATGCGCGTTCTCCACCTGCTCCGCAATCTGATTTGCATCCTCGAAAAAGCAATCGTCGTCAGGAGCGAAGCTGTCCGTTATAAGGGCGCCTGTCGGACCGATCACAGAGGCCGCTCGGAATAGCACTCGTCCCTTTTCACGACCCCGCGCTTGTCGAGACTTCCCGGGTGGAGACTTGCTCCCTGGGGACGCCTTTGCCAATGGCGAACTGCGTGCACGCTTGTCGCTTGGAGCTCGTGCTTGATCTCCCTGTGGCGCTGCAGGAGCAGGGCATCCTCGGCCACCTGCGCCTGGCCCTCGTGCTGCCGGTGCCTGTGGTCGAGTAGGCATAGCTTCGTTGGTTTGCGGGCCTCGCGCAGCAGCTCCTTCTCGTCTTGCCTGTGTAGTGGCTGTTACAGCCTCGAGTGATGGCGCCGCCCGCGCAGCTCCGCCGGCTTCGGAAGTTCTTGCAGGCAAGGCCTGCTCCGTACCCGGCGACGCATCCTCCCCGGTTTCCTCACCTGTCGTCGCTCGGCTTTTTTTTCGAAGGACTCTGAGTTGTTCGTGGTGGGCCTTTCGGGCGACATCCGTCGCTTCAAATAAGGCCTTCGCCAACGGCTCCTTGAGTGGGCGTTCAGGAAGTTCAACTCCCAGGTGGTGCAGCGCTGCTTTACACTCGGCCACCGTGTACCTGCAATGGCAGCCGACGCGTAAGACATACAGCTAAGACTCAGGTAGGCATAATACTTGCAAGACCTAACAATGAAATCGAGGTGCTCGCAACCGACCAACGGGACGAACCAAAAATCGACGGACTCGACGTCCCTCGCTTTCTCCACGCACTTGCGCACGATCTCTTGTGGAGGTTTCCGCGGAAGGTCCTTGCTTAACACGTTGCGACCATCGGATAACACTTCGAACTGTTCGGGCATCGTCCGTTCTGGCACCTCCTCCTGCACTGGCTTCTTGTGCCAGGCGTTCTCGTAAAGCTCCTTCAAATCCACAGGAGCCTGTGGGGTCGGCTTCGGTCCAGCCCAGACATCGTAGTCCTCGGCGGTCTTGGGCAAGGGAAAGTACCCGAGCAACGTGTCCAGCGTGTCACTTGGAATACGGTAGTGGATGTAGTCGCACATGCGACTGAAAGCAGTGCGAGTTTCCCTCTCTTCCTTCGGGTCTAGCGGCTTCACCCCTTCTAACGTGGGGCTGCTGTCGAAAGCTGGGTAAGTTTTCATTACCTCCAGGCCCTTACGGAGATCCTCATCCACTCCGTCAGGCATGTGGTTTGCGTATTGTTCTCCAAACTTGTACTTCAGCCGTGTAACACCATCCACGTCCTTCTCGAAGTGCATCAGGTGTGTACGCCTGACTTTCCCAGAATAGCCTTCAAACTTTGGGTTTATGTGCGGCTCCAGCCAAGCCTTGAAGTCCAACTGTTGGCCTTGTACGTCCGTGATTTTGGTGAACTTCTTCACTGGCCAGCTTCGTAACCAGGCAATCCACGATTCCAGCGTCAACAGCCACACTCCAGATTTGCGCGCGTCTTTCCCAAATATGAACATCTTGATGAGTCCAAACCAACCGTCGCAGTCGTTATGGGTGTGCGCGACCATCAGACGGTGGAAGACAACCACGTTGTAAATATTGTAGTGCACCAACAACGCACAAAACGCGAACGTGTTCTTGTTCCAGTTTTCTGAGCCACCATCCAGCTGCAAATGAAGCTCCTTCCGGAAGTAGCGCTTGCCCGCGCGACCTTGTGCGGTGTAGTGCAACAAGTTCCACAGTGTCGTGAGCAGCATGTTTGCACCCTTAGCCCCGCTCCAAGGGAGCCCAACGGAAAATAGAAGCAACGAGCCATGAAGTATCGTGAGCTGCAGGTGTAGGTTAAAGAAATGCTGTTTCTTCTCGCCGATGCCCTTAACTTGATGCGGGGCATGCGGAACAACCGTGTTCTGATTTGCCGCGCCGTCCGCCGCTATGGAGTCGATCCGACCGTCAGGGTCAGAACCCTCCTTCCGCCTGAGGTCATAACACGTGCGTTGCAACCTGTGAATGTAGTCGTGTCGCGCGAAACGAGCAGAATAGGCGTCCCAGCGTGCAGGTTCGCGACCCTGTTGTCCAAGAAGCTGAGCCCTCTCTGCACCCAGATCGTCACATGTCGTGCAGATTCCGGACACCTCCACCTTCGCCCTTACCGTTATGTCTCGAGCCTTGAGCAGGTTTTTCACGTATATTTTGAAGGTTTCAGCACATACTGCCCACTGGTCCTCTGTGTCGAACTTATACAAGTCGTACTGCACACCATAATCGATGGGTGGAATTTGGCGCGCACCACTTACCGGCATCCTCTGTGGTGCTCCTTTCAACATATTCGAATCCGCCCACTCGCGGAACACCTCCTCGTGGTAGGAAATCGTCGTCACCACCGCCTTCGCCACAGGGAATGCAGTTGTTGCCGGTAGTTCCCCCTTCTCTTCAAGGATAAGTGCCTTATATCGCTGGTACGCGCTCCTGGGGAGCGCCCACACTGTTCTGAACGCCTCCTCGCAGATCTCCTTTTCGAAAAGCTTCAGGGTGCCAATAACACGCTCTCCAGACTCGCGCTTCACGATCGCTTTGCGCATAGTTGCCATAATGTAAGACTTGAACTCAGTTTGGCCCATGCGCTCCTTATGGTCCATATTGCCCTTGAATGTGCTGAACAAGAAACTGCAGTTCCGATCGCACCCACAGCTGAAACCGCCCTCGCATAGTCCGGGAATATTGGACTGTGCAATTTGAAGAGTCTTCTGCTTTGACAATCTCCTGCCGCTGGAGTTGCTGCTATTGCTGCTCATCTTGCGAGACGCGTACCGTTGTTATGCTGTTTCATATTTGAACGCTTACCTGATATGAGGGTCCTTGTTTCCTAGAACTTGGGCGGGGTTATGACCTTGACCGCCCAAGTTTTCTAGAACTTGGGCGGGGCGATGACAGTGACCGCCCAAGTTTTCGAGAACTTGGGCGGGGCGATGACCGTGACCGCCCAAGTTTTCGAGAACATGGGCGGGGCGATGACAGTGACCGCCCAAGTTTTCGAGAACTTGGGCGGGGCGATGACAGTGACCGCCCAAGTTTTCTAGAACTTGGGCGGGCGATGACAGTAAACGCCCAAGTTTTCGAAGACTTGGGCGGGGCGATGACAGTGAACGCCCAAGTTTTCTAGAACTTGGGCGGGGCGAT